>JACDQD010000007.1:29580206-29610206 GCA_019843655.1 Lethocerus indicus
CGTCGATTATTCTAAGTCATTTATCCGTTCTTCCATTTCATGGTTTCATCGGACGTGCAAAGTCTACAATGTCGAAGAGGGCTGGATCGATCAAATTGGTGTGTACCACTGGTGTGTACTCATGGTGGTACCCTGGTGTGTACCCATAGTGTGTACCTCTGGTGTGTACCCATGGTATGTACCCTGGTGTGTACCCATGAGTGTGTACCCTGGTGTACTCATGGTGTGTACCCATGGTAGGTACCCTGGTGTGTACCTCTGGGTGTGTACCCATAGTGTGTACCCACTCCCAAGGGTGTGCTTGCCCCTGAGGTGTGTACCATGGTGGGTGGTACCCTGGTGTGTACCCCTAGGTGTGTACTCATGGTGTGTACCCATGTTGGGGTACCTGGTGTGTACCCATAGTGTGTACCTCTATGGTGCTCATGTATGTACTTACAGGTGTTACCTCTGGTGTATTGCCCCTGTTGTGTGTGCCCATGGTAAGGTACCCCTGGTGTGTACCTCTGTTTATTTGCACCTATGGTGCTCATGGTGTGCCCACATCTGGGTGTACCCAGCAGTGTGTACCCATGGTACATGCCACCCATGGTGAGTACCCATGGTGAGTGCTCTAGTGTGTACCTCTAGTGTGTACCTGGTATGTACCTGTAGTTGTTTGCACCAGGTGTGTACCCAGGTGTGTACCCCAGGTGTGTACCAGGTGTGTGCCTGGTGTGTGCCCATAGTGTGTACTCTGGTGTGTACCCATAGTGTGTCCTGGTGTGCCCATAGTGTGTACCCATGGTGTGTACCCCTGGTGTGTACCCCTAGTGTGCCCTTGTTGCCCCTGGTGTGTAACCATGGTGTGCACCTGGTGTGTGCCAGCCAGTCAGTACCCTGGTGTGTGCCATGGTGTGTACTCTGGTGTGTACCATGGTGTGTACCTATAGTTGTGTGCCTAGTGTATTGTTTATGTATTAATGTGCCCTAGTGTCTACATAATTGTGCCCCTGGTAGTATTGTGCCACTGGTTGTGTACCCATGGTTGTACCCTGATTATGTGCCCGAAAATCGATATTTTACGTACCTGTTGAAATTTTCCCAAACCCGATCGCATATTCACCGACAAGTGTACCTTATGTGAGTTACACTACGCCCTATGAAGGCGATACATGATTTAGCCCGTACAGACTGATAGTGGTGGTGTCTCTGACCTTGATTAGAATGAGCATGTCGACGAGGTCTTTGCCGTCCCATTTGGTGAGCAGTTCGAGCAACTGGAGCGGTTGGACTGCGGGTCGACTTTGACCGACAGCGTCTCGCCGTCGTGACGGGCGCCTAGTGCGTGTCGGCCCAGCGTCGGCCCTCGGCGGAAGTTCGTCCCCGAGCGGATCAGACAGCTTGAACTCCTTTCCTGAAATAATATGGCGAATCAATCAAAAGTAATCGCGGAATTCACCGACAAAGTGTAAATGCGTATTTTTAGTCGTCAGTACATCTTTGCTTTGGATAAGCCGTAGATGGCTTTTCTATCACTGGCATTTTTAAGGCTCCCCATCACGAGCGTCTCAGAAGGACAGACCTCGACCGCAAATTTGGATTGCTGTACTAGGTTTCATATATTCCACCCTTGGAACATGTACCTACAGTATATTCCAACCTCATGAACACAACAGGTATATCGAATTAATTTTAAATTGTTTTCGAAAACACCGGCTTTGGCAATAAATTTGCAGATATAAAAACTTAAGATGGTTGATACGGAGGCCGACCAATTGGGGTCGTTAGCCTGAACATTACAAATACAAATACAAGTTTTATTTTTCTATAAATACAAATAGAACATCTAAGAGAAAAACGATCTACAAAATAACGAATTCATTACGCATTGGCCTACCGGCCGTTCTCGTTTAAATACTTAATTATTAGGTGATGCCCAAAAGTAATCGACAATTTGAAAAGATGTATTTCGGTCTTGAGCAGTTGTTCACGAGAGAATTGAAAATTTGCCGGAAAAAGTTGTAATAACTAAAGTTTCCTTTTTTTAGCGAAATAAAATGAATTCCAAAGTCAAAAATCTCGATTACTCTTGGTTACCCCTAATATTACGATTGGGGCTCTACTTGAATCGTTTACGATATTGACGCGATGACCGCGAAAAATTTACAATAAAAAGCCGAGGACTTAAGCTACCGTTCATTTCATTCATTCGCGCAGACACACACATTACGTGATCTACTGAACATAGTTCAATTGCGCTGAGCATAGTTAAACTGGTGGGAAGTACGTCGGTTAACAGGGTTTACCGATATAGTTAATCCTCGTAATTTGAAATTACCGTTGTGAACGGAAAGTGAAAGATTGAAAATAGGTGCGGCGCTTACCGTCCGATCCTTCAGCTTGTCGTTTCGGATCCCGAAATCGAGGGGAACCTTTGATGGCGAGTGCGTGACCAATTCAGTAGGCGGCGTGAGTCGCCCGGATTGGCGTCGTTCCTGCGGTGAAATTCCTGTTATGCGAATTCACGATCGTGTTCTTCTCGCCCTTCTTGGCGTCCTTCCTGTCCCACTGGCGATGCACGGTCGCGCGCGTTCGCCAGAGCGGTGCCGCCGAACTTCAGCGCAGCGTGCCGCCTGTGCAACAAAACCCGAGCGTGGGTTTTTTTTTACTATTTCTAACCGGTCCCCTAAATAGGTTTCGGGGCCATCCGCTCGGATGGTTTCAAAACGGAGGGAGAAATTCCGCAACGACCGGTTTCTTGGCGCGACATTGCACGCTCTCTACCGGAAGGTAGTCGGCGATAATTTTAAACATTTAACATCGTCAGTGCATAACGTTATTAATGTAAACGCAAATGAAACTAGTCTAAACATAATGTTACTATAAATGAATCGTCATTAGTAACGTTAACAATGAAATTTTT
Source organism: Lethocerus indicus (assembly GCA_019843655.1). NCBI lineage: Eukaryota > Metazoa > Arthropoda > Insecta > Hemiptera > Belostomatidae > Lethocerus > Lethocerus indicus. The sequence goes on from JACDQD010000007.1 coordinate 29,583,112, forward strand.
TGAATTAAACATTAATTAGTAACGGTAAGATAAACAAAGTTTTATCAGTAATGTTCGTGTAAATGAAACATTATTACTAAACGCCAGTTTACGATAGAAGTGAAGAAATGGCCTACATCTAATAATAATTCGTCGACTCCTCCATACATTTTCGAGTTTTTATTATTTTACCGCTACTGCTTTATTTATTCCACTCCAGTTTATTATGTTCAAAAATTTATAATCGTAATATTATACGACCGGACGAGAAAAATTCGACACCGAATCCTATATCCGTCGTATGAAAATTAAAAACAAGAAATTGGACACATAATTCGTGGATGGTTGGTGTAAAAACTGTTTATTACATTTAGACCTCGCGTTTATTTCCTAATAATAGTAATAAAATTGGCGGATGAGTTGTTAATGATTGAGGAGCTGTCGACGCTGTCCACTGTCATTTCGGCGACTCGTAAATGAGAGGATATGCGGTAGTCTACTTACAATGCCGTCCCTTTCGATTGTGGCGCGTATCTGTTCCGATCCCGGCGTCACGTTGAACGGAGTCGCCGACTTGATTCCGTGCTTCAGCGCCTCTTTCGCAATCGACGCGCACCTCGCCATATCCTCGTAGCTCGAATTCGTGCACGAACCGATCAGGCCTGAACACAAAAAAAAATCGCGCTTTCGCGTACAAAAACATTTCTATACAATTAATATACGACCGTATAACGCTATACTTACTGACGCTGATTTTGAGCGGCCAGCCGGCCTTCTTGGCGTTTTCGCCGAGCTGCGAAATCGGATGCGCCAAGTCGGGCGTGAACGGTCCGTTCACGTGCGGTTCCAGTGTTGACAAATCGATCTCGACCAACTGGAAATATTACACTTTGTACGACACGTATGAAAGCTCAATTAAATTACTATTCCGATAATCCGTTGATCTACAGTCCCGTGGACGGAGTTCCGAAATCTCCGAAGGAAAGGGCAAAAACTCTGCCCGCGGAGCCCTACACGGGCATTATTCAGCGTCGGTCAGTGAGAGTAATAAATAAATATTTTAATGTATGAAAGCTTAATTAAATTACTATTCCGATAATCCGTTAATCTACAGTCCCGAAATCTCCGAAGGAAAGGGCAAAAACTCTGCCCGCGGAGCCCTACACGGGCATTATTCAGCGTCGGTCAGTGAGAGTAATAAATAAATATTTTAATGTATGAAAGCTTAATTAAATTACTATTCCGATAATCCGTTGATCTACAGTCCCGTGGACGGAGTTCCGAAATCTCCGAAGGAAAGGGCAAAAACTCTGCCCGCGGAGCCCTACACGGGCATTATTCAGCGTCGGTCAGTGAGAGTAATAAATAAATATTTTAATGTATGAAAGCTTAATTAAATTACTATTCCGATAATCCGTTGATCTACAGTCCCGTGGACGGAGTTCCGAAATCTCCGAAGGAAAGGGCAAAAACTCTGCCCGCGGAGCCCTACACAGGCATTATTCAGCGTCGGTCGGTGAGAGTAATAAATAAATATTTTAATAATCATCATCGCACTGTTCTTTCGAAAGGGCAAAACTGATCAAGGCATTATTCGGTCCCTTTTTACGCTCTGGCGTGGCGTGAGCAGGTTCTTGTACTTGGACGCCCGGGCGATTACCTTCCTTCCGGTCGCGTCCAAATAATCGCCATCCTTTTGTTGAACGGAAAACAGATGTGGTCGCGCCTATTTCCGCACCCATATTGCAGATAGTACCCATTCCTGCACGGAAAATAACAAATATATTAATGCTGCAAATGGTGTGTTTTTCTTCATAAAATCAAGATAAACATCTTTATCACCGACTTGAACCTACATCTGTTTTTTCGTATTATTTTACCGCTACTTTATCACCGACTTGAACAACTGTTCGTAAGTGTTCGATAAAAAAAAAAATGAGCGAGACGAACCGAAATGAAAAAGTTAACGTAGATTTCGCGATGTTTCTGTCTCCTCTCGCTGCCGGTTCGGTCTTTCGCTAGACCGGTTTGTCGGCCGCTCGCCATCTTCAGTAGCGCTGTGTCAGTAGTCACTTTTGATTGGTTTTTCGGTCGTCCCCACCGCAATGTCGCCCTACTGATGATGGGGCGAGCGGCCGACAAACCGGTCTAGCGAAAGACCGAACCGGCGAGAGAAGAGACGGAAAAACACGAAATCTACGATATTCCAACCCCGCAGACCACGAAACAGGTATGCGAAACTATAGTTTTTATCATTACATTAAAATAATTAAGACGAACACATTGGAAACATCGAAGGTTATAAAAAAGGGGAGTATATATTAGATGAAGAAATTGCCGTATCGTAATTAAAAGTATTTTTGAACGACAGTTTAAATTTATCGAATAAAATACCTTCTAAATTTGAACAATTTTCTGTACGTGTATTTTATCTATTGAGATTCGATAACAGACACACATTAGCTGAAATATGAAACAAACTTCTGAAAAGTAATTTTGTTCAAAACATCTACTGAAAACTGAATCGAATCTTGTAGCCGTGAGAAAATTTGTTTAGAGAAAAATTCGTCCAAAGTACCGTCGGCTAAGTTCGGGCATTATCGATACCCACGCAAAACGGTTAATTATTTTCACTTTGAAAATAATTGTACAAACTGAATTAAATAGTGAAAACGGGTCGCGAAATGATCCCGATGCGTAATTTGCATTATTCGTAGGGGGGGTGAAAATGATTCCCCCCCCCCGCCCCCCCCGTCCCGCCGAACAGCTAAATACGATTGTGATAAGAAAGCGGGCGGGGAATTGTAAAGGGGGGCAAATTAGAATACCGGCCGTTCTATTAATAGGCCATTGGCAGAGAAACGAAAAGACAGAAATAGCTGCGTATTGCGGATTGAAATTTGGATTTTGTCCATTGAAAACAAGTCCTTTCATTTTATAGAATCGTAGATACAGCGATTGTTTCGTTCCATTCACTTTTCTATTTATCCTTTCAGATACAATATCTCCAATAATTTTTTTTTGACGAAAAAAAAAATCACACGAGGCAACCCTGAAAATTCCCTTTTTCTAAATTCTGAATAAAATACATCTAGCGTGATAATTTTTTTATATAAATATAGGTATATGTAAGTTTGCAGTATTTGCACAACAATTTACTCGACTTCAAAAACAGGCTTTATTAATTTCCGACAAGAGTTTCGATAATAAAACTATTCGTAAAAGAAACTATAAAGGTATTTATTACACTGTAGGTTCGTGATGTTTCCGTCTCCTCTCGCTGGTTTGGTTTATATATATATATATATATATATATATATATATATATATATATATATATATATATATATATATATATGTGTGTGTTCTGTTATTGTTATATAAACGACTGACATACTGACAAACATTACAGTACATGTGAAAGTGACAGTGCAGCAGTGAGGATGCCCAAAAAACATCCAAAGTGCTGACAGTGACTACTGACACAGCGCTACTGAAGATGGCGAGCGGCCGAAACCCCGGTCTAGCAAAAGACCAAACCGGCAGCGAGAGAGGAGACAGAAACATGACGAACCTACAGTATATTCCAACCCCTCGCAGACCACACACACACACACAGGTATATCAAAGTATTTATTACAATAAAATATAAATTGAGGAATGTAAACCGCTAAAATGTAATAAATTGTAATACAAATAGGGCCCATTTTTGGCTCTCCCAATAAAGCTAGGGAAGCCACTTTGGGAACCTCCATGCACTAGTATATAATATAGTTCTAAGCAATAACCTAATAATAATTAGATAGAGCTCTGAATTTAGTACTCTACAATCTGTCGTTAGGTTTGATTTTAAATCGGTGTTAGTTACTGTCTGCGTGATACAGTTTCTATTTCATACGTTGGCCGCCCCAACCGTCCGTTCTAATTGTGTACAGCAACAGTTGTAAATCAATAATACCAGTACTGACCGGTACACGAAATGTTATCGACGCCGGGTCCGTGGTACTCGATGATGGCGCCGGTGCCGCCCTTCACGGTCAGAATTCCGGCCACCTTCAGAATCACATCCTTCGGCGATGTCCAACCTTTCATCGCTCCCGTCAGTTTCACACCGATCACCTGAGTACGACGGTAACAAAAAAAAAAAAAAAAAAAAAATTAATCGATTGCGAAAAAAAACGGTACTTTTCCGTTAGCCGGGCGCAGTAAATCTGGCGCCGATTGTGAACCGAACGCGAGCCAGTCAAGTCGCCGAGCGAAGCCAATGACAAAACTGTCAGCGGAATAAAAATCGAAAACGTTTAACTATAAATAAATATTATTTAATAGTAACCCGAATCAAGTTCAACTATAAACTAATATTAATAAATTGTACACAAAACGATTTTCTAAAACGTGCTCTGTTTTGAATGAATTCAGAGACTAAGTACATTAGGGCCCCCAAACTGTAAGAAATTTGAATTCTATATTATTTGGCGAGAAAAGTGCCGAAGTTAAGTAAGCTCAGTTAAGTAAGACTCGCCATCTTCAGTAGCGGCGCTTTAGTCACTTTGGATGTTTTGGGGCATCCCCTCAACTGTCACTCGTACTGCGTACAAAGAGATATCCGAAATGCCGAGTGACTAACGACACGCTACTGAAGATGGCGAGCGGCTCAAACGGCGCGGTCTAGCAGAGAGGAGACGGAAACACGCGAAATCTACGGTGTTCAGACCACTCGAAGACAACAACAAAACAGGTATTCTAAATTCTTTTCCGACTTACCGGCGATATAAACGTGTTGACTGCAAGATTTGGTACAAAGATTGATGCTGTTTTCAGGAAAGGAAAAATTACTTCACAGATAGCAACAGTGATATCAAATCGGATGATAACACGCATACTGATATTTCAATTATTTTATAAAACTTTAAGATTATATTGGATATATAACCAATATATTATATTGGTTTTTTTATCTCTTAATTCAATACTACCTGTTGTAACACTGAGGTTCGTGATGTTTCTGTCTCCTCTCGCTGGTTTGGTCTTTGCTAGACCGATCTTCAGTAGCTGTGTTAGTCACTGTTAGCACTTTGGATGTTTTTGGGGCATCCTCACTGCCCACTGTCACTTTCACATGTACTGTAGTGTCTGTCAGTATGTTCGTTTATATATATGTGTTCCTTTACAGTATATTCAACCCTCGCAGACCACAAAACAGTGATATTAAACTACCTTTGTAACCTTCGACGTTTCCTTTCATGTCTCGTTTTACTCGTCGTTATTAATGCGATAATTCGATAAAATTGCGGATATAAAGGAAAGATAATAATATCGGACGGCCGAACAATAAACGTAATGATTTATTAAAATATTAATAAAGCGAATGTTACCTTCGGGCACTTGAGTTCCCAGGGTATATCGGCCATGACGTCGACGGCGTCGGCTCCGCCGACTCCGATGCAGAGCCCTCCGAGCCCGCCTCCGTTCGGAGTGTGCGAATCCGTGCCGATCATAAGCAGCCCGGGAAAAGCGTAGTTTTCGAGAACGATCTGCGCAAATTATTCAAACCATTATAGCCGGCCGGCCGGCCTGCTGTCGACAATAATCGGGAGATTCGCAAAGAAAAAGACGGGAAATCTCCCACTTATTCTATTTGAAAATATATTATGATCGTTATAATAATGTTCGCGGCGAACGTACCTGATGTATAATGCCGGAACCGGGATGCCAGAAACCGACGCCGTATTTGGCGCCGGCCGATTTCAGGAAATCGTAAACCTCCTGGTTTTGGCTCTTCGCTCGGGCCAAATCTTTTTCACCGCCGACCTGAACATTGAAAAAAACAACATCATAAGTAAAATTAGGTCAAAGTAAAAAGAAAACTGAAACTACGATAATAATTACAACCAACTTATGGCATACGGGCGGCATTCGAAGTGTCGATCCAACACAAATATAACACAAAATAATGTTATTTGTATTTCTATCATTCGAAAATGATTTTTAACAGTCCTCTATGTATTTGTCTGGTTTGTTGGTCAATGCGAAGGAATTTTACTGTTTCCTTTAATATGACTTTTAATTTTCACTTCGTGACATTACTTTTTGTTTTAAATCATTTCACTAATAGCACGATCGGCGGTTTATGTGCTTTGCAATATACAAAGTGATCAGCCTATATCTCTCGAATCGCAAATGACGATACGCATATTGATAATTGAATTTTAAATGAAATTGCTTAAAATTAGAAGGTAATTTATTCGATAATTTTAAAATTATATTCGGTAAGACTTTAAATCGGATTTGGCATTTTCTTCATTCAATACCATTGTAACCTTCAACGTTTCGTAGATTTCGTGTATTTCTATCTCCTCTCGATGGTTTCGGCCGCTCGCCATCTTCAGTAGCGTGTGTCAGTCACTTTGGACGTTTTTCGGCCACCGCTACTGAAGATGTGGCGAGTGGCCGAAATCGGTCTAGAAAACAGGTATTCTAAACTTCAATGTTTCGTTCCATTCGTTGTATTTATCGTTATCAATGACAATAATTCGATAAAATAAAAACTATAAAAAGTTTCGCTTCGATTGCTCGATTAAAATTATTCGCTGTTATTGACTGTTCGGTTGAGCAAAATTAAATATTATTTTTTTGGAAGCATCAAATTCTGTTTTATTAACACGTCGATCGGTTATAACGGCGTATAGACTAAGTGCTCGAGAGTGCTTTCGAACTTCGTTTACCTGCGCTTCGATGAGATGATCGCAGTGAATGGTCGTTGGGACGGCGACCCTCGGCAGTCCGGACGATATGAACTGCAGCATCGCCATCTGCGCGGTCGCGTCCTGCATCGCCACACGGTCGGGCCTCAACCGCAAATATGAGACGCCTCGACAGAAATAAATTCACCGTAAGAAAATTATATCACCAGCTGACCAACTTGCGGTACGAGGATGTTGTGGGAAGAACGTCGGTCGCTGCGAAATGGGGCGTAAACCCTTCTGGCGGAGCCCAAAAACACTTCACGGTCGTTACCGAACGCGTGAAAAAGCAATAAAGTTGTATTGAAAAACTGACATTGTTTGCGTCCGTAGAATCCTGATCGAAAGCCGTTCGAACCATCCTTAAATGCTCCCTCTCGGATATGTTGTAAATCGCACTGTTCACCTCAACATACCGAGAGTCGATGAATTGAGCTAAAGTTTCATTCCCGACTCTCATTATCCGTCATCCTAATTCAATCGTCACCCGGCCTAGTATGTCCTCCGTAGTCGGGATGACGCGTCGTCATCGCACTCGGCTTATAACGTCAGTACGACATAACGACTCGTACTCGTAACGATAAAGTTACAATAAATTTTAATTTATTTTTCCGGACAATTAGAGACGTCCGAAAGTGTCGTCTGAAATCCGGCGAACCGGCTCGAACATTCGGCGTATCAAAAAAAAAACTATTAAAACCGAATCGATTTACCTCTTTGAATATCCTGTTCTTTTGGGTCATCGAGATGGGAATATAAAATTTTCTCCGAAAGCGTCAACGGCTTCTTCAATCTGTAACGAAATAGAAATAAACGCCGTTAACAACCGTCCGCCAATTCTATTAGTATTATCAGCTAATAAAGTTGGAACGCTCAAACGTAATAAACGGTTTTACACGAACCTTCCGCGAATGACGTCCAATTTCTTGTTTAGATTCTCGTACGGCAGATATGATTTGGTGTCGAATTTGCTCATCGCCACGCTCGAGCATATCGAAGCGGTGTTGTGGAAACATTTCGTCTGTATGCCGATTATGCACGGCCCCTTCGATTAGAAAAATTATTACATACAATAATTAAGTGCCGACTCATTAAATAAATACGTTGGCGACTGAATAATATCTGCGGGTTACGCAATTTTTTTGGTACCCGATATTGTTTTTTAAACGGTCTTTTAAATCCGTGTACAGGATATATTGTGGGTTGAGACAACTAAGTCAATTGTGGAATTCACCGCGACAATTGGCGTTGTACATATTTTTAAGTACGTCAACGTCTTTGCGCAGACAAGCCGTAGACGGTTTCAATGCGCCGTATAAGATACATTCAGCTTTTCCGCAATGTCCCATGTCGAACTGTGGCGATCGAATCGATAATCGCCTTTATTCGGTCATCGCCGGCCTCCAACGGACGCCCTCCCGAGCGCTCCTCGTCTTTTAATGAAAAATCCTCCGACCGAATTTCGCTAAACGGTACCGACACTGCCGTTCTTTTTATCGCTTCATCGCCGTACACGTGGCATAACTTTACCAGCCTGGGAGGCATTACATTAATACTATTGCGAAAATAAAAAGCGAACGTGACAAAGCGCCACTTTTCACCGCTTTAGCGGGTCGATGTAATTTTGATACCGAATGTTTCCGTGAAAGGACCAAATAATAATAACGATCGAAGAATTTTATCCGTGCAAAGATTTGCAAAGACTTACTTAAAAATATGTACAACGCCACTTGTCGGTGAATTCCACAATTTACTTTGTTGTCGACCCGATATTTTACTAAAGCGATCGGTATCAATTATGTACTTTACTTGGTCATCATCCACTTCGACCAGAGTCTAAAAATTGCCCTAATGCTAAATTTAGCAAACCTAAGCAATACTAAGTAATAACATATCGGAAGAAATCCACAATCATGTAGTTGCCAACCCAATATATATATATATATATATATATATATATATATATATATATATATTTGTCCTGTCTGAAAAATATTTTATTTTGAGGCAATATTCACCTTATAAATTGAACCTTACTCATGAAACTGCCCTCGTAACATTAAAATTTCAAAAAACAAAGATAACAAATTAAACATAATTTTTAATTTACGAGGCGTCAATTTTATTAACGAAATTAGGCGATTGCATTCCAATAAGTAACCAATTAAACGACGAAATAAAGCCCGACGCAACATTTGCCGAGAGATAACGTTCAAATGATGAATTATTCGAGACGATTAAATTTTATCAGTTGAAGGTCAAAAACAGCAAAAAAATGTCCCACCGCCGTGATGTAACGATATTCGAAGGCAGAGAGAGTAAACACCGTACTCTCTTGGCACCGTACACTCGGAAAATACCCAATGCAAATGCGACGCTACTATTCCGGGATATTTACGTTCGGATATTACAATATAACCCATTTGCACAATCGGTCTAATTCGGCCGCCGAGCTTAAAAATCGGAACTGAACAACCCGTATGGGAACATACGGGTGCGAAACCGACGTCGAAAAAAATTTATGGATTTCATCAAAAAAATACAGTGTCTAAAACAATTAATAAACCCAACATTATACCTCAAACATCTCATTTTATTTATTTTTTTTTTTTAACAAAACAGGAAAAACAAATATTGTTCGCGGATTATTCCACAGTCGGCGGCAAATGGGTTAATAATAAGTTTTCAAGCGCAATTATTTATTTTGTTAATTAGAAAACGAACACGGGTGGATATCTAAGGAGGTCGGACAGAGCAAACAGAGTACAGTCATTTTAAAAGGACTAAATTTCAGAAAAGGACTAAAAATTTTTACTGTACTTCTAAAAAAAACTTATTTTGGGACAAACGTAATGGAAAAGTTTCTTTTTTTTTTTAATTTTCCAACGTCTCTAACATAGAAGCCAATTTGGCAGCCTACTACAGCCGGTTAAGCACTGTTCGATGAACGGAGATACGTCTGCGCTGTATCGCCGCGATAGCAACCGCTGACCTCCCGACTTTACCTGACGCTACGAAATGATATGACTTAATGAATAATCGAACCGTCCGATTAATTCGAAAACGGACCGGACTACGGTCTGAGAGAGACCGAAAACCTTTAACTCCGGGATGGACGGGAGAGAAAATTAAGCGCGCCGCATACAGAAACCGGTATTCTTTTTGGGGAGGGGGGGGTTCTTCGCCCTTCTGGGGAAAAATCGATATTCCCTACTTATAATCGGCCCAACGTAATCCCGGTTAACGAAAACAGTTTGGCGAAATTTAAGGCGTTTTTCAAACGCAGAGCACTATCCGTTAGAAAAAAGAGACGAAGTTGTGCGTAGATGCGCTCTATTTTTATTTTTTCTATCCGCAATTTATGCCTTATAAAATATGGCGAAGGGAAGGAGCGTGTCGAAGAACCGAGTACCGGTAGAAACCGGGATTCTTTTGGGGGTTCTTCGCCCCTCCGGGGGGAAAATCGATATTCCCTACTTATAATCGGCCCAACGTAATCCCGGTTACCAAAAACAGTTTGGACGAAATTTAAGGCGTTTTTCAAACCCGAAGAGCACTATCCGTTCCGAAAAAAGAGAGACCGAGTCGTGTGTGTAGATGCGCTCTATTTTTAGTTTTTTTATCCGCAATTTATGCCTTATAAAATATGGCGAAGGGAAGGAGTGTGTCGAAGAACCGGTAGAAACCCGGGATTCTTTTGGGGGTTCTTCGCCCCTCTGGGGGAAAAATCGATATTCCCTACTTATAATCGGCCCAAAGTAATCCCGGTTATAGCGAAAACAGTTTCGGTCGGAGCCGAAATGCTTGGACGAAATTTGGGGCGTTTTTCAGAGGCGCAGATGGGCTTCACGTGTCCGGGTAAAAAATGGGAGGGGGCGTACTGGAAATATCGCCCGTCGGGGACCAAAAGTCCGCCCTTAGAAGGGGTGAATTTAACAAATTTTTCCCCCCGTGACCTCTGCATAAGGTCGGTCTTCCACAAATAGCCGGTGGGGGGTGGAGGGAGGGGGGGTGGGGAAAGTCGTCACCGGACGGCGGAAAAACCACCCCGCTTTTCACGTCGGCCGGAAATTCTGTATTTGGCGGTGAATTCCCGGGGCGGGGGGGAAAAAATTCTCTCGGCTAATCGCTTACCCTGGGGTTGAGAAATTTCAAACAGTTGGCCATCACGCTCGACCCTTCCTTCTCAGAGAGCGGCCGCCAGTAGACTGCTGCCAACCGTTGATTTTTAACAGCTGATCGGGAGAAAACCGAAAAAAAAACACATACTGCCAACACAAGCAAATATCAAAAGTATCCCTCAACATTTTATACAACTGTTTCGTTTTCCTTCACCCTTCGTCCACGTTATTTCCACCAATTTCCAACTGAACAGAGTCGCCCAACTACCGTATATATGGCGAGATGAGTCAACATCCTCTGCGGAGAGCCTACAGACAATTTGCGAACGACGGGAGGGGGGAAAAAAAAGGAAATTTTTTTTTTTCAGCAACTCCCGAGAATTTACTCTACTTACCTAACTTCATTTCACCAATCTAATTTTACTGCACTGACCCAACTTCACTAATCTAATTTTTACTCCACTGACCCAACTTCACTTCACTAATCTAACTTTACCCGTCCCAACTTCACTTCACTAATCTAACTTCAATTTTCTCAACCAACTTCTCTCCACTAATCTACCCTTACTTTACTTTATTAATCTAACTTTACCATTTTATTTCGTGTATTTCTGTCTCCTCTCGCCGGTTTGGTCTTTTGACATGCAGCTTTTATTGTATATTTTCCCGATTATCATCAACAATATTGTTAAATATTCACGATCAATGTACCATTATATATATATATATATATATATATATATATATATATATATATATATATATATATATATGTAGTAAGGCCAATAGGTCGGAATGCATGCAGTATATTGTATTGCATGGAATCACTTGTATATTAAGTTGTATCGATTTAATATTTCTATTTAAAGACATAAAAATTGTTTATTATTGTATTTTATTGTATTATTGGTGTTTTGCTGGGCCGCTCGCCTTCTTCAGTAGCGATGTCGGACGTCTTTTGGGCATCCTCACGACGGTACTGTCGTATCATATCGAATTTCTAATAAAATTGTTTAAAATCAGAAGGTATTTTAAAAATCGATCGGCTTTTAAATTTATGTTTCGAAGAGGGCAATTGGCGCGCATTCACTTAACGTTTGCCATTTATTTATAATAAATACAACAGCCTACCCTCCATATCGCCACACAATATATGCCGGATAGGTATACAATGCGGCCGGTATGTATACAGATACACAAACTGTTTCGTTGTTAACGGGTAAAAAAATTTCGTTGAATAACTACATCATTGTACCACCGCTTTACGATACTTTCGTTTTATATATATATTTTTTTAATTATACAATACAGGATGTATCCTATCCAGACAAGAACACATACATCGGTCATCGGCAGACGCCGGTATTTACTCGCATATAAATTGAAAAATTCCAGTTTATCGGATACACAACAAGGATAAAATCTCTCTTCCGGTATATAATATATATATCGAGTATAAGGATTTTGGAAAAAATAATGGATGGAGATAGCAACAAACAATATTTTATTGTGCAATAATCGGAGAAAATTGCCCTCCAATATATATATATATATATATATATATAACAAATTTACAATTTTCCACGTATGGTACGATAATAGATTATAACCTGGCTATTGATAGGACATAACTGTACAACGAAAAAATTTTTTAAACAATAATTAAAGATTCGAAATTTTTTTTTTTTAACAAATAAGGAAAAATAAGAAAATGGGGGGATGGATATTCGAAGGCCTAATAATTTACCGATACCTATTTTTTTTTTTTTCTTTCTGTTCGTACAATAAATAATAGTCTACTAACGGTTAATTATTACTTCTTCTAACAAAAAAAAACAAAAAAAACAAACCGTCGATACATATATATACATGTCCACCAATTTGTTACAAGCAGTGTATAATAGTTCTTTGGAATGAATGCACGAAAAGCGTATTTTCTTAATCTAAAAAGTGTGGTAAACCCGAGAATTTTTTTTTCTTTTTTTTCTTTTAGAATATTATTAATTTTTTTACCTTCTTCTTCTTCTTCTTCTAAACTTTAGTCGAGAGGTGACACAAACTATTTGCCCTAAAGCGCGTGCCCCTTCATATTTTTCGAATAGGGGAAAAAAAAATACCATTTCGGGTCAATTGTTTTTTCTTTTTTTTCTTCTTCTTCTTCTTCTTCACTAAACCTACAAAAAGGCTCTGTAGGTGAACTAGTTTAATATCGATAATAATAATAATAATAATAATAATAATAATAATAAATCCCACTAACGCATCACAGAACATTGTTCAAAAGTCTAAGGCTAGACCAAGCGGATAGATACATCGTAGTTCGGGGAGACTTCACATTAGTTTTTTAAATAACTTTTCATTATTTTTTTTTTTAATTTTTCAATTTTTTTTTTTTTACCAAACACAATCGTAATGTGTACAGCCGAATGTAAGATTTAACAAATCGAAACGAACGTTTACGTTGATGCGTCCGTATTTTTAAATACAAATATCTTTTCTTTTTTTTTTTTTCATTAAAGTTATAATTTCGTAGTATAACACCGGCCCGCTTTTTCATTCCTTCATGTTTTTTTACAACCTAAAGTCACCTCTATATATATATATATATATATATATATATATATATATATATATATATATATATATATATAAATAGTCAAATCTGTCAAGAGCGTTTAGGTCGGAAATATGAAATACAAAAAATAAATAAAGTAGAGGGGAATATGGTCGGGAATCGAAAAAATGTAAATTACTGTCAGGTTGGGGGGGGGGATAGGGGTTAATTAACCATGCAGGCGAAAAAAAACCCATGTACAGACATTGAAAAATAAAAATGTCCATACACAATATACATACATATACATATATAAAGCTACAGTTTAAAGCTGCATTCTTAAACAATTAAGTAAGGAACTCTTCTTTTTCTTTTTTTCTCTATATATATATATATAACGACGTTAACGCGCGCGACACAGCACGGCCTTCATTTAAATCCGAGGTAGATATATTATCAATCGATTTCGAAAAACTAGTTCTCAATCTGCTCGCGCGCGAGCGCAAGCGCGCGCGCCGTTGCTGTGTTGTTGGTGCACGCGCACGAAAAGTGAGGCGGAACGGTTAAATATTTGTACTCTGTGAAAAGAAAAAATTGCGCCACATCGCTACCGACCGTCCTATAGTAAAAGACAAAAAAAAAATAATTTTACGTCCCTACAAGAATTAGTACACGTTATTTTTTGGTATTGTTTCTCCTCTAGCGCTAGGCGATTTCAATCGATTAAATAAATAGCTAAACGAAGTTTTGTTTATCTCGCACACGAGCTACGGCGTGACTTGTGTGTTATTCCGTATTAGGCGATAAAAAGTGGGTTTTTTTTTTTTTTGATTTTTTTTTGTTCAAATTTTACCGATTCCATTTCGCGCCAGTTGCGGCTGCGGCTGTTATTGCGCGTATCCCCGAGAAGCATGATTGTTGTATACTGACAAAGTGCTGGACGCTGTTGTTGTTGTTGTTCCGTTGGAAGGGAGGCGGAGGCGGAGGCGGAGGTGGAGGCGGAGGCGGCTGAGGCCGAGGACGATGTTACGACGATATTATAAGCGGCGCTGGCCAAACTGACAAAACGGCGGCGACGACGTGAAGTGTACTAACTGGTCTGCTGATCGAGCTGCTGGCTGAGAACGTTGCGGAAATAGACGAGGGTCTTGCGCAAAGTTATACAGAAGCCTTTCGAAGCGGGAATCAACGGGAATTCGGGCAGCGGTACGTCTGAAAGCGGTTTCAAACGGTCGGGTTAAAATTTTATATTTTTTTCCCTTTAAAAAAAAACAAAAATTCGATCCCCAACGATTTATTGGGAAACGTCGAAATCCCGCGTTGTTTCGCTGAACGGGCAATCCCGTTCGCCAATGTGACTCGCGCCACTACTGAAGATGGCGAGCGGCCGAAACATGTCTAGAAAAAGAGAAAACCTGCGCGAAAAAGCAAAATCTACGGTAAAAATTTAATCACAGACGCGCACAAACATTAAAAAATGATCATTTTTTCCCTGGCTTTACTTCCGAGCAGTGAAAGGGTCAATTTACTATTATCGAAATAGGTAATGTAAAATTGAAAAAAGTTACCGTCGCTGTGAATCTGTTTAAACGAAGTCGGCGTAGTGGGAGACATCGGATGAGTGATATTATAATTTTCCGATAGATCCAGCCACGATTCCAGCCTTTCGCACAGCCTGCAAAATTATTCAATATAAATATAAATATAGGCTATTAACGAGCGAAAGCGCAATGCTGTCGGAAAGAAGAATGCCGGTCGGTAGAGGGTCGGGAACTCCCGCAGTTCCGCGAATTTTTTCCCCCGTCCGCACGAACAAGATTCATTTTTCGACAACATTACGGAGAACATGAAAGAAATATAAATGAAAAACTGGCTGCACAGTAGATAACAAATTCTGTCGAGGGAAAATAACTATTGTCGCAACAGAATTAACAGATAGGCGATACTGATGCAAAAATACAACAACAACTTATCCCCATTATCACCGATAGGGATATATACATATATATCTTGATTGGCGGGAGTTGACCCCCCCCGATGATGCGACGGTACCGGAGTTCGTAAATCCATGAATATATTAACGATTAAAGTTCAATTACTTGGTGGCGTGCTGAGTGAAATGGGCGTTGATCTCCTCCTTGAATACGGCCTGCGGATACGCCACCAATTTGGCCATCGCCTGTACCAATTTCAGCACCACCATTTCGTTGTACATCCTCGAATTTTCGCGGCCCTGCTGGCTGCCCTTCTGCTTCTCGTAGCCGGCCTCGTTGAAGTACGGCTCGCCACCAAGATCAATCCTGAGAGAGAAAAAAAAAACCAAAACCAATCACTCGACAATCAAATTCGGGATTGGGGAATACGCTTTGTCGCGCAGTGGAGAGAGTTCGCAACAATTTGTAGTTAACGGCTAGGTAGGATTTCGTGTATTGTCGCTACGACGCTCTTCAGTAGCGGTGTGCGTCATTTTGGCGCATTCTGGATGCAGTGTCACTCTTATTTCACTTATACCGAAATTTACATCCCCCAGCGCTAATCCTTCAAAGTGACAGTGACGGTGCAATGAGGATGCCCAAAAAACGTCCAAAGTGACTAACACCGCTACTGAAGATGGCGAGAGGAGACAGAAACACACGAAATCTACGATATTCCAATGCCTCGCCGACCACAAAGCAGGTATTCCAAACTAGTTAACAATAGGTTTACGGATGTATCTTATTGTTTCAATTTCGACGCATACTTCACTGTACGTATATTACACATAGGGAATATCCCCAAAACGGTCTAGCGTTCCGAACCTTGAATGGAGACCAAGACCTGGAGGAGGTTGGACGACGCCGTCCATATTTCGGTGCCTTTGCCGCTCCAGGTGCCCAACAGGCTGACGCAGACTTTGCCGTCCTCGTAGAGGTTCGGGTTGAGCCTGTCCGAACAGTAGGAGAGGTAGTGGCAGTTGGGCGGCGATTTCGGGTAGTCGGGCGGAAGCTGGAAGTCGAAGAAGAACAGTCCGTCCTCGTACGGCGTGTTCTCGGGACCGCGGATCATCACCGAGTACAGGTCCTGCAAAACGAGATCGGCACCCTCTCGTTCGATCAAAAATTCACCGCAAAAACATTTGTTGAAGGGAAAATTGAAATTTCAGAAAATATTTATGACGGATCGGCTCCATACTCCGGTCAACAGCGGTCCCCAGGTAACATACACTCGAGTTGAAAAATCGAAAATTTTGTTTTTTTTCAAAAATTCTCCCCTACTTCTCCCATAATCACCCCAGGTAACATACACTCGAGTTGAAAAATCGAAAATTTTGTTTTTTTTCAAAAATTCTCCCCCACTTCTCCCATAATCACCCCAGGTAACATACACTCGAGTTGAAAAATCGAAAATTTTGTTTTTTTATCAAAAATTCTCCCCCACTTCTCCCATAATCACCCCAGGTAACATACACTCGAGTTGAAAAATCGAAAATTTGTTTTTTTTCAAAAATTCTCCCCCACTTCTCCCATAATCACCCCAGGTAACATACACTCGAGTTGAAAAATCGAAAATTTTGTTTTATCAAAATTCTCCCTACTTCTCCCATAATCAGAGATATAATTCTTATTAATTAACGGTAAAATTACCATTCTGTCTTCGAAACCTTTGACCCATATCCCGGACGGCAATGAAGACCGAAGTAGCCTGATTTCGTTGCGCACCGTTCTGTAGAAACTTTTCGGGTCCGTCGGTTGAAACATGGTCAACTTGAATTTATGACTGTTCGGAGCTGTATCGAGTATTGAAAAGCCTGAGAACAGAAATGAATAAACGTAAATTTGTTAGATAGTTTTTGTGTAGAATTGTTTTTCCTGTCCGACATCAAAAGCGGAGATAAGGCTAAACGAGGGAATTAGAGAATAGGATTGTTCTTGTATAAGTCAATGCGCAAACAAACAGTAAGTGTCTGTAATCCAGAAAACCTTTATCGCAGACATCTTGAAGACATCATGACGTTGTTAAATGTTATTAATTAATGTTAATTGTACTGCGCGCACGCGGATACACATATCATAGGACGTTTGCGATTTGTACAGTTTCGAAACGCTCAGCCGAGCTGTGCATGTCCCTACTCCCTCGGTGTCGCTTTTGGCGCGCACAGTCGGAAATTAAATCGTTAACGCGAAGGGTTGATCAATAATACCTTCCTGCTGTCTGATACTCGCTTCGGTATCTTCGACGACTCCGTTCTGCAGCTCCGTATTGCTCGCCGCTTGCACGGCGCATTCCCCGTCCTGATTTGCGACTCCTGAAAAAAATATTTCCGGTGTTAAAAGTTGCAACTCCTGCTACGGTAAATCTATTTTTCAACTCTATCCACTATTCGTACAATAACGGTAATTTACCTGTCGGTGTGGTCGGTTCCGGTCGTACTGTCTGGTCGGAATTGCTCGTGGGCGACGCGTTGTCGGCGGCTTCGCTCAGTGACATCGCCGACCCGACGTTACCTCCGAACCTGAACAATCCGACAGTCAAACAATTTTTCGAAATACGGAAAATCACAAGAGAATAGAGCGAGCCGCCTCATTACGACTAGCGCAAGCGATTTTCAGTTTTACCACCAAAAAAGGAAAAAAATGACCATTTCCAACCGCTCCTATTACCGTTTAATGGAAACCGCCGACACACCAAATTGTTAGCAGAAATACGGATAGTTATTTATTATATAGCGATATAGAAAATGTTGAAATTAGAGATGGTTAAAAGTCGGCCTTTCCTAAAAACACGGACAATGATTTTCAACGGAACTTGAAATACAATTGACAAAGTATATATTGGTCCTATTTTCTTCAAAGACTACCAATATATATATATATATATATATATATATATATATATATATATATATATATATACCAACAGAATGTTAGAGAGAAGCCACAACAGGTTGTCAAAACCAAACGAGCAAACCGAGAGGTTTACTGACATTTCTTATGGTGTCATTTTGATGCATATAATGTAGAGAACTTACAAAACTTTTTAAACAGAAATAAACTTATATATATATATATATATATATATATATATATATATATATATATATTTGCCTCGCTAAATGGATTAAACAAGCGGTTTTTCGTAATTTCCCTATTCGAAATTTGAAATGCGTCATTTCAATGCGTTCCGTAAACCACCGTAAAGTTGGGTAATTATTATCTCCGATCAGTGTCATAACTTATAATAGGGCTAGGTTATAGCTGAGTGGCGCTAAGATTGGAACTGCCGACCTCCGTGACCCCGTCCGACGGACCCCCGAATGTTAAATTTTACGCAGAGTCCAAAGTGTTAGAATATACAGTCGTGCATGCGACTTACGGCTCTCGCCGAAAAGAACCGGGGTTATCCTAATGCCCTAGTACCCTGGTGGCTGGGGGTTAGTCCTAGAACGACAGAAGTGAGAGCAGCGGCCGAAGGGTAGGTAGGGTAGGGTGGTGCAGTAAGGCAGGTGGGTGGGCGGGCGGGCAGCCGGCTTAGGGTCAATATACCTGCGTATAACTTCGGTGTGGGCGTTAACAAGCTGGGTGAGTATGAGTGAGCACAGTTTGACGCAGACATGAGAGTTACAGACGTGGTTGGTGGCGGTGGCGGTGGCGGAGGCGGAGGCGGCGGTGTGGCACTGCGCGTGGTTTGCGCTCCTCGCGGTCGTCGTGCCCGTGCCGTGCGAACACTCGGCCGTAGCCGCAGACGACTCTTCGGCGACGCCCTCCAGGCTGGCCAACAGCTTTCCGGACAGCAGCTCTTCGGATTTCCTATCCGACGGCTCTTCCCCTCCCTGCCTGCATTTCTCATCGTCGCATTCCACTGCAAACGCAAACAATTCTAGTTCGATAAACCTGTTTTATGGTCGACAAGAATATAGGGACGAGCGAAGGGGTAGAATTTTTAAAATCAGCTTATATTACAACTAATTTGTGCGATACGTTAACTTTCGCCGTTTGCTAGACCCCGGTTTCCACAACGGTTGTTGCACTTGAACTGTGTACACTAGTGACAGTGACAGTGCAGTGAGGATGCCCAAAAAAACTAACACCGCACTACTGAAGATGGCAAGCGGCCGAAACTGGTGTCTAGCAAAAGACCGAACCGGCTGAGAGGAGACGGAAACGCACGTAATCTACGTTATTCCAACCCTTCGGAGATCACAAAACAGGTATTCCGAACTGGTAAAATTACAAGTATAGGATCACCTTGGGTGCCGACGGCGTTATCGTCTAGCGGCGTTTCTGAATTTTTATCGGCCGAGAAAAGCCTGCTGACCTGGTCGGCGACCCTCTGCGCGACGTTCGTCCTGCCCCTCTCCCTCACTCGCTCCAACAGACCTTGGAAATGGCTCTCGTGGAAAAACGTCGTCCCCATCAATTTGTCCAAGTACCTAAACAGACTCTTAGCCCATTACTACTTTATCGATCGACGCGTACGACGAAAGCGATGGCTCTATTTATAGATTTAAAACGTTTCATTGTCGTAGAAGCGAAACAAACGTTTCCACAAACGACCACAACTGAACACCGCTAAGATCGACCGATATTGTGGCAAGAACCTCGGTCGGTTGGGGGTCGACCCGCTGCCATATCCGGGAGGCGTTAGTGCATACAATTTCTTGTTTTTCCCAAAAAATTAAGATTCGACAAACTACTTAAATATTTACCTGCAGTCTTTGTATACTTCCAAAAGTTTGCGCATCACTTCGGTGGTCTGCAGCGACGGGTTCTGCGTGAAAATCTCTTCAAGTCGCGACATCGCCACCCGAGCCTTTTCGATGTTGGCGGCCAGTTTCGGCTTCAGGCTCTCGTCGTGGTCTTCGTCCGCCGTCGTACTCCTGGAACGAATCACAATTAAATTACTCGAGTAATAACCTCGGCCGAATTGTCCACGGTGTCGATCCCCCAGAGGATTCGTGTGTAATGGTTCTGTATTTTTGTTGTTACTCGTTAATTAGTATTAGTTTTTCCGTTACCGGGTATTATTTTATTACCCTCCGGTACCCGATGAAACAGATATACCGTTCGTATTGTTATATACTGATTTGAACTGACACGTCGTTCGGACAGCAGTCTTCGCTCTCCGTCTGCCAGGAGGCCGCATCGTCGTCGGTGTCGTTGGTGTTGTTGGCGGCGTGTCCCGTTCCCGGCGTTGTCGCCCAGACTGCGCCAGTGTCGCCAACCGCGTCGTCGTCCTCGTCGTCGTCGTCGTCGCTTGTGTCGTACTCGCCCACCTTGTACAGGTCCTGCGGCCAACACATCGATATGTGGCCCTCGACCCACCATACGCGGACCTAAACAGTTTAGAATACCTGTTTTGTAGTCTGCGAGGGGTTGGAAAAGCGGTTCGGTCTTTCGCTAGACTTTGCTTTTTGGCCGCTCACCACTTTTGACCCACAACCCTACAAAAGACTTAACGCCGATTAACGAAATCCCTCCCAACCCAAAGAATAGAAACAACATCCGAAAAAACGCAATAAAATGACACATATATATATATACATACAAACGACGAACAGACAGCCACCACAGTACAAGTGTCGGTGACTGTGCAGTGAGTGCCTAAAGTGACTAACACAGCGCTACTGAAGATGGCAAGCAGCCGAAACCGGTCTGGCAAAAGACGAAACCTGCGAGAGGAGACAGAAACTCACGAAATCGATGATAATTATGTCTTTTTTATTTTCTGTTTGTCGCTAATATAGCACCATTGGCAGCTTATGGCCAGTTATTTCTATGATTACAGTCCGTACTTATTTTATGACAAAATCTATACTCACAAATTTTTTTTTTAAATACAACAAATTGTTTGAATTTGAAAAATGAACGTCAGTCTATATATAAGTTCGGTCGACTGGACGAATACATAAATATAGAAATAAAATAAATGAAACTGGCTCTCACCCTGCCTTCGGGATAATTGTCCAAAACTTGACCGGCGGTGCAAGCTTCGTCCTCGCCCTGAAAGTTGGCGACCCTGATGACGACCGTTCCCGGTCCTGTATTGGAAATCCGGATGATCCTTCAAATCGTAGACGCTAACTTCGGACTGCGACAAAAAGCTAGGCCTGGACACACACACACACACACACACATCAATGTGTCGATGAAACCATCTTCGATAAAAACACAATCTTAAAACAGTTTTTTTCGTACAATTATATGATAAAAAATCAGCAAGAGTGGAATGCGATTCTGTTCGCGCGGAGGATGAAGTTAGATGGACGATTTAAATTTTTTGTAAGATATTGTTTCTTTTAATCGAATAAATGTGTTTATTTACGCCTACGTATATCGGGCGTACACACAGGTGTAATCGAACTGCGATCCGCCGTGTTCCGAGACTCATATCCTAACACGCCCGAGCGTCGTAAATCATGACGGAATGCGGGTTTATAAACGGGTTGAAACTTACTGCGGGTTCTTCGGTGAGGTGTACGTTCTGAACCACTTGACGGAGGCGGTTCTGCCAGCGTGGTCGACGCTCTGCACCACACCGTACACCCTCATGCACGCGTTCTCCTTGTTTTCAATTACAAAATCTCCTGGGAAAAATTCCTGGTCGTCCAGATGGTGTATCGGGTAGAGCTCGGTCGAAGGTATACCGGTTTCGACCGAACCGTCCTGCAATAACAATGTACCAGATTTACCGCAAGTTATTAAAACAATTAAGTGTAAATTACAGCGGGAACGTATAAAATAAACTTGCCAATTGATATCTGCGCTAAATTAATAAATTTACCGGGGCATTACTGTAAGTTATTATTAAAAATAGATTAACGAAACGAAATAAATAAACGAGGGGGACTGTATAAAAACCAATCTGCCAAACAATATCGGCACTAAATAAATACATAAATGCTTCTTATCCTGATATTAATTCTATCAGAAGTACATTACGTAAATAATGAAATTGAAATATTTCTGAATTATTTTTTCCCTCTTTTACTTTAACGCCTTTTACTACTCTTAATTCTAATTCTAACGGGGCTGTAATATTTTATTTTACTTTAATACGTGTTTAAGTTTTTTTGACGAAAAAGTCAATAATATTTACCAACTGTTGTTATTGAACTGCGAATTAAAACGACAATATTACCGGGGGGCTTTACTGTAATTCAACAATAAAATTAGGTCGACAAAGATGCGAAACAAAACGAATAGACGTATTTAAGAGACAAACCTGCCAAACGACATCGGCACTCGACATAGTGCTAACGGCTTCGACTATAAACTTGGCGCCGGGAACGAGCGCAATCGGAGGAGGCTTCCTGGGCGGTGCCCTTCTGAGTTTCTTTTTATGCAATACCTGCAGGCATAAAATGGCAGAGTCAATTATACCTTTTATTGCGCCGTCTCGCCGATTGGCAAAAATAACCGGAAAGGAAACCGCAGACAGACAGGCAGACTGTAGTGACACACTACAAACTTAACGCTATGCCGTCCAACGACACAAAAGTTGTGTAAATTTCGATAAAGAACATAAAAGTCTCCGATTTTACGATTTTTTATCGAAAGTTTCAGATTCGCGGATAAAAGACCTCGGAATGTTGCCACTAAATCATGTATGTCTCAACATGGTCCGATCGACAGACTTTCCGGTCACATAACAAGCGACACACACCCCGAGACTAATACTTATTTCGGAAACGAATAAACGCCAACGAAGAAACCGCCCCCTATGTTCCAAGAACAAGAAAAGAACAACAACAAACTTAATGCGGAGACTGTTTTGCTGCATACCGTACGAACGAGAAATACTAAGTACCGATGAAAATGCGAACAAACAAATATATAAAACGAACAAATTTTGTATTTATTTTCGTATGTATATCTTCGTAAGTAAGGTTGAGAACTAACGATGAGATTAGTAAAACTTAACAGTTTATAATCTTCCGATAATGTCAAGAACGGCCGTACAGCCAAGTAATGAATCAGCGCTTTTGGCGGCGGAGCTGAATAAATTTTACGAGACGTGCGGACGGCAATGTGTTAATATATTTATATTTGTAATCTGTTATTAAAATCCTTGGTTTACTTTAGCCCACGGCCTGACGGCGAGCGAAGGGTTCCGTTTGACGGTGAGCGTGCTGGCGCTGCTGCTGGCGTAGCTACCCGTGTCCGACTCAGAACCGGTCTCGGTCATCCATTCGCCGTCTATCTGCTCTAGAAATAGAAATCGACAGAAACAAACTGAAAAACAGTGAAAGAAACCAAAAAAAAAATACATAATATAATCGCCTTTATCCCATAGTGGACATGAATCGAAAATTTCTACTGCTATTTCATTTATCTTTAACATTCTCTAGCTCAATCATCGTAGATAGTATTTACTCTCCAAACAACTTTGGCAATCTATGAGGTCCGTTTCACGAAAGTATCGCAGAAATTTAGATTTCGCCAGAAATAAGTATATTCAATCTACGTTTTTTGTAGCCTCTCACATTACGCCGACAATTTCAACCGTTAATCGTTTAAAGACGCTTTTCTTGCAGTTCGTTTTTTCTTCGCTCTTCAAGTCGCAAATATTTGCAGGATATTTTTTCATTTAAATTTAAATAAATGTACTTTTATCATTTAAATTTAAATAAATGAATTTGTTGGCACTGTGACCATATTCCGTCGAAATTCTCCCCGCCTTTTCTGCTGATGTATCTTTATACTTTTATATATTCATATATATAATCGTAGTGTATTGACAAATATTTGCAGGAGGTTTTCGATTCATTTAAATTTAAATAAATACTTTTATATATTCATATATATAATCGTACTTTTATCATTCATTTAAATTTAAATAAATGAATATTGTTGGCACTGTGACCATATTCCGTCGAAATTCTCCCCGCCTTTTCTGCTGATGTATCTTTATACTTTTATATATTCATATATATAATCGTAGTGTATTGACAAATATTTGCAGGAGGTTTTCGATTCATTTAAATTTAAATAAATGTACTTTTATCGAAAATTGTTAGCACCTGTGACCATATTCCGTCGAAATTCTCCCTTTTCTGCTGATGTATCTTTATACTTTTATATATTCATATATATAATCGTAGTGTATTGACAAATATTTGCAGGAGGTTTTCGAATCCATTTAATTTAAATAAATGTACTTTTATCAGAATATTGTTCGCACTGTGACCATATTCCGTCGAAATTCTCCCCGCCTTTTCTGCTGATGTATCTTTATACTTTTATATATTCATATATATAATCGTAGTGTATTGACAAATATTTGCAGGGGGTTTTGAATCATTTAGAATTTAAATAAATGTACTTTTATCAGAATATTGTTGGCACTGTGACCATATTCCAAATTCTCCCTTTTCTGCTGATGTATCTTTATACTTTTATATATTCATATATATAATCGTAGTGTATTGACAAATATTTGCAGGAGGTTTTCGATTCATTTAAATTTAAATAAATGTACTTTTATCAGAATATTGTTCGCACTGTGACCATATTCCGTCGAAATTCTCCCCGCCTTTTCTGCTGATGTATCTTTATACTTTTATATATTCATATATATAATCGTAGTGTATTGACAAATATTTGCAGGAGGTTTTCGATTCATTTAAATTTAAATAAATGTACTTTTATCAGAAAATTGTTGGCACTGTGACCATATTCCGTCGAAATTCTCCCCGCCTTTTCTGCTGATGTATCTTTATACTTTTATATATTCATATATATAATCGTAGTGTATTGACAAATATTTGCAGGAGGTTTTCGATTCATTTAAATTTAAATAAATGTACTTTTATCAGAATATTGTTCGCACTGTGACCATATTCCGTAAATTTTTATATTCTATATATAATCGTAATTGACTTGCATTTTTTAAATAAATGTACTTTTATCAGCTGACCATATTCCGTATCTTTATACTTTTATATATTCATATATATAATCGTAGTGTATTGACAAATATTTGCAGGAGGTTTTCGATTCATTTAAATTTAAATAAATGTACTTTTATCAGAATATTGTTCGCACTGTGACCATATTCCGTCGAAATTCTCCCCGCCTTTTCTGCTGATGTATCTTTATACTTTTATATATTCATATATATAATCGTAGTGTATTGACAAATATTTGCAGGAGGTTTTCGATTCATTTAAATTTAAATAAATGTACTTTTATCAGAAAATTGTTGGCACTGTGACCATATTCCGTCGAAATTCTCCCCGCCTTTTCTGCTGATGTATCTTTATACTTTTATATATTCATATATATAATCGTAGTGTATTGACAAATATTTGCAGGAGGTTTTCGATTCATTTAAATTTAAATAAATGTACTTTTATCAGAAAATTGTTGGCTATGACCATATTCCGTCGAAATTCTCCTTTTCTGCTGATGTATCTTTATACTTTTATATATTCATATATATAATCGTAGTGTATTGACAAATATTTGCAGGAGGTTTTCGATTCATTTAAATTTAAATAAATGTACTTTTATCAGAATATTGTTCCACTGTGACCATATTCTGCCTTTTTCTGCTGATGTATCTTTATACTTTTATATATTCATATATATAATCGTAGTGTATTGACAAATTTTGCTTTTCGATTCATTTAAATTTAAATAAATGTACTTTTATCGCTTTTCTGCTGATGTATCTTTATACTTTTATATATTCATATATATAATCGTAGTGTATTGACAAATATTTGCAGGAGGTTTTCCCGAATCATTTGAAATTTAAATAAATGTACTTTTATCAGAATATTGTTGGCACTGTGACCATATTCCGTGAAATTCTTTTCTGCTGATGTCCTTTTATATATTCATATATATAATCGCAAATATTTGCAGGAGGTTTTCTGTACTGATGTATCTTTATACTTTTATATATTCATATATATAATAGTGTATTGACAAATATTTGCAGGGGTTTTCGATTCATTTAAATTTAAATAAATGTACTTTTATCAGAATATTACTGTGACCATGATAACTTTATACTTTTATATATTCATCGTAGTGTATTGACAAATTTTGCTTTCGATTCATTTAAATTTAAATAAATGTACTTTTATCAGCCTGTGACCATATTCGTCGAAATTCTCCCTTGTTGGCACTGTGACCATATTCGTGAAATTCTCCGATTCATTTAAATTTAAATAAATGTACTTTTATCAGATTCATTGTTGGCACTGTGACCATATTCCGTAGAAATTCTCCCCGCCTTTTCTGCTGATGTATCTTTATACTTTTATATATTCATATATATAATCGTAGTGTATTGACAAATATTTGCAGGAGGTTTTCGATTCATTTAAATTTAAATAAATGTACTTTTATCAGAAAATTGTTGGCACTGTGACCATATTCCGTCGAAATTCTCCCCGCCTTTTCTGCTGATGTATCTTTATACTTTTATATATTCATATATATAATCGTAGTGTATTGACAAATATTTGCAGGAGGTTTTCGATTCATTTAAATTTAAATAAATGTACTTTTATCAGAAAATTGTTGGCACTGTGACCATATTCCGTCGAAATTCTCCCCGCCTTTTCTGCTGATGTATCTTTATACTTTTATATATTCATATATATAATCGTAGTGTATTGACAAATATTTGCGGAGGTGTTCGAATCATTTAAATTTAAATAAATGTACTTTTATCAGAAAAATTGTTCAGACTGTGACACTTTAAATT
>JACDQD010000007.1:29615206-29788834 GCA_019843655.1 Lethocerus indicus
ACGGAAGAAAGTCGGTGCAAAAGCGGGTGACGAAAAAAAATTGATGCAAACTTTGTTTTTGTAATTTTGACTCGCCCCCTAAACCTAAAACAAACCGCTTACGGTCCGTAATATTAACAGTATCCAAATTTGTATCTTACTTACGGGATCTTTCTTTTCGTCGAAAATATCGAAACCGATCGATTCGGGATCGGATACGATGCACTTTGAATTGTCGGCGAGTCGCAAGTGCAGTTTCGTGTGAACGACCTTTATTCCGCCGACCCACGAATCCAGGCAGACGGCAATGTCCGGCGCCAGCTCCTGTTTACAGAACGCGTACACAATAAGTCGATAAAACGGTTTTCTTTTCCCAACATTAAGTGCATTTTTTTTTTTTTTTTTTATTAAGATACTACACAACTTACAAATATATAGTCATAAAAGGTGCACACTCTGAGTACATGAGACGCCAAAAGCGATATTTTTTTTTGGTTCGGAATACCTGTTTTGTGGTCTGCGATATTTGAATTTTTAATAAAATTCTTTTTTTTTTACTCAATCTTTAAATGGTCTTCAAAGACTTTAATTTGGATTTGTCATTTCCTTCATTTAATAATACTACCTTTGTAACGTTCAATGTCAATAATTCGATAAAATCGCCAACATAAAAACTTTGGTTGTGTATCATTTTTTTTCTTTAATAATCAACATTCCATCTTAGAGATTATGCAGTGGTGATCTCTGTACAAGAATCCATAAACAGAAAAATAAACATTTTTCTTACTTACATATATGAGTTGAATAGAAATTCAATAATTGGTACGACCAAATTAATTCATTTATTTATGAATTAATTAATTAGCAGTCATTTAGCTGGGAGCGATTAAAACTCTGAATAAAATATTAATAGGTATAAAAGGGAAAAAAGGCACTAACGGATTCCTTACTACCTATTATGAAATACCGGGCCGCGTCATAAAAACTACAGGCTTAACGGAAACAATTTAATGCTTTTAATTATCGAATTAAGTTAATTGATTCAAAAGCGGCACATGCGGCAATTTTAACTTTTCTTACTTAGTTAATTAAATAAGAAGGTCGGGAAAATATAAAACGGTTTAATTTCAATGAACTGTAACTCCTTTTTCCACTCTAGGTTTAGGTTTAACGCATTAAAATGCTCGATATCTGCCGACTCGGTATAGAATTTCAGGTTTCAGACCGATGCAGTAATTTGTAAGATTTTTTTTTTTGACTTTCAATCAACTAATAAACGGATAATTGCATTTTTTTGAACGTTGCTACAGGACAAATAACTTCACGTGAAATTATCGACGAAGAAATATCGAATATAGAGAATGCGTACCGATGCGTACGAAAACAGTCGATAGGGAGGTTACACCGTATCATTATGGGGATTTTGGCCGAAAGCGAAGAAAGTATGTGCCGCGCGGCGCTAAATGTATAATTAACAACAAATAATTGCAACGTGAAAACAATGTTCGGGCTAAATCCCGATGATATTGTGTAACGTCACCGTCGACTTCAGAAAAAACTACTCGTCGGGAAAAATACTACCCCGTCTCCGCTATCGGTGTTGGGCGTAACATCGCCGTCGACTTTTTTCATGCATCGATTCGATATCTCCTATCTGTCGTACATATCGGCCGACAACTTAATAATCGCGAATTCCAATCGATAAGTATATTTTTGGCACGTCGATTTTGTGCGCAGATAAGCCCCGTGAGACGGTTTTGAATGCCGTAAGATACATTCGGCTTTCTACAATGTCCCAGTGTCGGACGAACTATGGCATTCTGAATCAATAATCGCCTTTATTCGCGGTCATCGTCGACCTCCACTGGACGTCCGGAGCAAATACTTCGATACGTTATTATTATTATTCGTCCTTTCTGAAACATTCGTTATCGAAATTACATCGACCGGTCGAATTGTCACATTTTGTCACAGCGTTTTCGTCACATTTCGCTTTTTTATTTTCGCAAACGTGTTAACATTAAAAGATGAGGGGAGCGCTCCGGACGTCCGGAGTGGAGGTCGACGATGACCGAATAAAGGCGATTATTGTTTCAGAATGCCATAGTAGACATTGGGACATTGTAGAGAAGCCGAATGTATCTTATACGCGCATTCAAAACCGTCAACGGGGCTTATCTGTGCACAAAGATGTCGACGTACTTAAAAATATGTACAACGCCACTTGTCGGTGAAATCCGCGATTACTCGGCGGCTTCGTAATATCGATATGTCGTAAGCGAGATAGCAACGTGACTTCACAATACGAGCGAACCGTTAATTGTCGAAGTAAAGGGAAACAGAGTAATTATGACGCGAAAAGAAATAATATAATAAAACTGACCTTAATCGGGAATCTGACTCGCTCTTAGAACACTGTCTAAGAGACGTACCCTTCACCCCCGCATCGAGGACACAGATAACTCCCTCGCAATCCATCCCACATCCGTACATATCTCGATCACTCTTTCCGGTATCTCACATTTTAACTGTTTTGCGGCGGAGTGCTCATAAATGCGCGGACATAATACGACACAATGCTCGCGAAAAAGAATTTCACTGTCTGTCGACGATGCCACGAATTTTTATTAGCGCTCGATTTGTCGTTATCGCGAAGTGCGGCGAATAGAGATTTATACCCGCCTTTTGTCATTATTGTCATTATCGATACACTTTTTACTCGACGTTAACATCGATGGAGGAGCAAAATCGATACATTTCGAGTGTTCACCGCATAGTTTTCGCTATAATAACCGTCCCTCTCTCTCTTAATACGTTTGAACATTTCGCTTAATTCCGGTAGATTTTTCATCGAATCGAAATCTTTCGAACGAATTATGCGCCGAAAATCCCGAGTTTCGCAAAGTGTGTTAAACCCGATCAGAAAAGGACAACCTGTCGGAGTTACGACCGATTATAGCGTAACCTCGGTCAAATGTAACTGATAACGAATTTTATAAATAAATAATAAATTAATTTAAGGTTTATGTTTGAGGAGGGAGAGTTCGACTATAATCTTTTCTGCCTACACTCACCTAATTCTCAGACTTAGCCACCTCATTCCTCTAAAAAACAGGCTATTTGATAAATAGCTTTTAGGTTTAAGCGTTGTCGATATAAAGGCTGCGTCAAAGGATAAAATTAGAGAGTTCGCCCGCGAAGGTGTTGAACCCGCTCGAAAAGGACAACCCATCGGACAAGTTGTTATAATTTTAGATAACCTCGGTCGAAATGTAACTGATACCCTGTTTATTTTATAAATAAATAATAAATTAATTTAAGGTTTATGTTTGAGGAGGGAGAGTTCCGACTATAATCACCGAGCGTTTTCTACACTCACCTAATTCAGACTTGGGCCAATTTTCATTCCTCTACCGACATAGTTTGTTTCGAAAAACAGGCTATTGGTAAATAGCTTTTAGTTTTAAGCGTTGTCGAAATAAACGCGTCAAAGGGCAAATTATGCGAAGAAAGATTCGCCAAGTGTTAAACCGTCGAAAAGGACAACCGTCGGACAAGTTGACAACGATTATAATGATGTAACCTCGGTAAATGTAACCAATACGACCCGTTTATTTATAAATAAATAATAAATTAATTTAAGGTTTATGTTTGAGGAGGGAGAGTTCGACTATAATCACCGAGTCGAAAACTCACCTAATTCTTAGATTTGGGCCACCTCTCATTCCTCTACCGACATCGAGTTTGCGAAAACAGGCTATTCGGTAAATAGCTTTTCAGTTTTAAGCGTTGTCGAAATAAAGCGGCTGCGTCGTAAAGGATAAAATTAGAGTTCGCCCCGCGAATGGTGTTAAACGCTGACAACCGGTCGGACAAGTTGGCGACAACGATTATAACGCGTAACCTCGGTCGAAATGTAACCGATAACGACCGTTTATTTTATAAATAAATAATAAATTAATTTAAGGTTTATGTTTGAGGAGGAGAGTTCGACTATAATCACCGAGTCGTTTTCTGTCAAAATTCACCTAATTCTTAGATTTGGGCCACCTCTCATTCCTCTACCGAAAAACAGGCTATTCGGTAAATAGCTTTTTAGTTTTAAGCGTTGTCGAAATAAAACGGCTGCGTCGTAAAGGATAAAATTAGAGAGTTCGCCCCGCGAAAGGGCGTTAAACACGTTCAGAAAAGGACAACCGGTCGGACAAGTTGACGACAACGATTATAACGCGTAACCTCGGTCGAAATGTAACCGATACGACCCGTTTATTTAATAAATAAATAATAAATTAATTTAAGGTTTATGTTTGAGGAGGGATAGTTCCGACTATAATCACCGAGTCGTTTTCTGTCAAAACTCACCTAATTCTTAGATTTGGGCCACCTCTCATTCCTCTACCGACATCGGGAGTTTGCTCGACAAACAGGCTATTCGGTAAATAGCTTTTAGTTTTAAGCGTTGTCGAAATAAAACGGCTGCGTCGTAAAGGACAAATTAGAGAGTTCGCCCCGCGAAAGGGCGTTAAACCCGTTCAGAAAAGGACAACCGGTCGGACAAGTTGACGACAACGATTATAACGCGTAACCTCGGTCGAAATGTAACCGATACGACCCGTTTTATTTTATAAATAAATAATAAATTAATTTAAGGTTTATGTTTGACGAGGGATAGTTCCGACTATAATCACCGAGTCGTTTTCTGTCAAAACTCACCTAATTCTTAGACTTGGGCCACCTCTCATTCCTCTACCGAAAAACAGGCTATTCGGTAAATAGCTTTTTAGTTTTAAGCGTTGTCGATATAAAACGGCTGCGTCGTAAAGGATAAAATTAGAGAGTTCGCCCCGCGAATGGGCGTTAAACGCTGACAACCGGTCGGACAAGTTGACGACAACGATTATAACGCGTAAACTCGGTCGAAACGGTGTAACCGATAACGACCCGTTCTTCTCGGCTAATTTTCGGCGGTCTCGGGCATCGATCTCGTGTAACTTGAGTGTAACGGAGAACGGATAGAGAGAAAAGTGTCACCTCGAGTGGTACGAGATCGCTGCTCTTGACGTTGTTGATGATGTGCTTGGTGCCGACGACCTGGACGCGCGGTCACCTCCATGTGTCGGCAGTAGCCCCTCTGCGTGTCCTTCCCTTTGATCATACGGCGGACGACGTCGCCCGGCATCAGCGACCTGTCGGCGAGCCCAACCTGAGGAGTCGACGGTGGTCAGGTTCAAAGGAGGGTCCTGGAGGAGGAGGAGCAGGAAGTGGAGGAGGAGGATGATCCTCCTCCTCCTCCTCCTCCTCCTCCTCCTCCCCCCACAGCCAACCTTATTTAAAAAATAAAAACTAAACCGTATAATAGAAACGTTTTTGTGTTTTTTTTTCCGCGACAAGGGCCGCCAACCTTTTTCTCCGAGACGACTTCTTCGGCGCCGGTCGGGTGCCAGGCCACTCGTATGTGGCCCTTTTTCATCCTGACGTTGTCCTCGGCGTCCGAATTGTCGTCGCTGCTGACCAATTCGGAATTTTCCAAAACCATACCGAATTCGATGTTGCCCCTTTTATTGATTCTGTAGACTTCGTCCTCGTAAAAATACTGGTGTTCGGCGGCCATGATGATGATTGAAACGGAAAAGTTGTAAATGTGCGCACGCTGCGCTTCGCCCCTCCCGCCCCCCGGTCCACCGACCAGTCTGGCCAACCCACTTTTTACACTGGCTACATGATCGCAGAATTTTTAAAATTAAACATTAAACGAATTTAAAAAAAAAATCTCCCCTATTCCGATTTTTAAGTACGAATTTTTATTTTTTTTTTAAAAAAAAAAGCAGCCCCCCTACACCGGCTACAGGATCGACGAACCTTCAGATCAAATCTATTAACCTACATTTCAGAAGGAAAATTTTAATTAATCTCCCCGAGACGCTACTCTCAATTTACATTTCGTCCAAACATATGACGGGAATAATTTTTAATAATAAAAATTAACCGTTATTAAAAAAAAAAAAATGCGTCCAATATAAAACCGACATCTTCCATCTCATTTATATATACAATACAAACACATATATATATATATGGAATAATAACGCCCGTTGTGATTTTCAGTAAATAATTTCAAACGCTATCGTTAATTTCGGTTTTTCGTCGAAATTTACAAGGGTGAAACGGACAATAATGTCGACCGACAAGTAATTACCTATGTAATGGTTCTGACATTCAAAATGACATGTAACACATATTGAACTGATGAAATTAAATATTCCCCAGGCAAATTATACAAATAATGTCTCGATTAACAGTTTATTGTATGAAATTGTTTCAATTGCGCAAATTACAGCGACAAACTTTAAAAGTCATACTGATCAAATTATAAATGTTTAAAACCGACATTTTTGAAATATTTTATTAATAAATTAATTTAAGGTTTATATTTGAGGAGGGAGAGTTCCGACTATAATCGCCGAGTGGTTTTCTGTCAAAACTCACCTAATTCTTAGAATTAGGCCACCTTTCATTCCTCTGCTGATATCGGGAGTTTGCTCGAAAAACAGGCTATTCGGTAAATAGTTTTTTAGTTTTAAGCATTGTCGAAATAAAAGGACATGCACGGTATATCACAATTTACTTACAGAGTCCAGCCGTTGATGTTCATCAGCCGAATAAGTCAATCATAAATCGATAGAGGAAATAGCGGAAGTAATTAGTAAATTACATCCCGAACAGGGACATCTCGGTTTTCCGTTATCCGACTGCCCTATAATGTTGAAGGAATTCCTTAACGGGGACAAATAGACGAAAGAAATTGGCTACTGCTAGAAACATTTAAAACGCATTATTAATTTTGAACAAACCGCTGCGAGTGTTAAAAAAAATAAAACTTTTATGGACGAAAAACCGTAAGACAAATAATAATTAAAGTTTCAATTATCGCTCGGTTTTCATCGTTCTATTTTTTTGTAATATGTAAAAGGCGCGTCTTAAAAATTCAAATAAAAATATAATACTCTATAATATAATTTCTCGTCCCAATGAAATTCTGATTACCCTAGGATAGATCTAATTGTTCAGGATGATAAAGTTGATGACAAGAGGTAATGATATCCACTTTTAATATAAATATACACAATTTTGTACAATTTACGGGAGAATTAAGCCACATAAATTTTAATCAAACTGCCGCACCTTTTTAAAAAAAATAATTTCGACGTTAACCCAAATACGATTGCATTTTTAACTTTCATTAAATTTTAAGCTTTGTCTTATTTTATTGTAATACGCTGAAAATTCGAATAAAGTTATAATAATTTCAATATTCTCGGAAACGTATCGGAAAGTGCCATCGCTGGGTGACAAATAAAAATGTACCGCAATCGTACCTATAATCAAAGGTTGATTTTATAATAGATAAAAATCAATATTCTTCCCGTTCCGGTTTCTCCTAACCGATATTCCGATAACTCCGGCCCTAGAATTACACTTTTCAGGATGATAAAGTGAACAACAAAGTTGGAGATATACACTTTTAATATGAATATATATAAAATTAGGTTTCTAGACATTTAATATGCTAAAAATTTCGAAAATAATATGGGAAAAATTAAAACACCCTGCGATTGTTCAGGTTGACTGGACAATAAATAAAAAGGAAAAAATCGACCTTTTCGAAAATTCAAACGAAATTAAAACATTCTTCTTGTCCCGGATTGGTCCTAGTGATATTCCACCGGCTTCGGGGTAAAGTTCAGTATTCGGGATGATAAAGTCGATGACAGAGCTAAATTTTTAATAGAAATATATATACAATTTTATACAATTTACACGATTACCAGTTGTCGAAATTTCCAAATTTGTAGTCGACTTTTTTCTGCCGTTTCGTAACAGGCTCTGAATTAGTGTTGCGTGCTGTGGCCGGCGCGTTTACGATATCCGGATCGATGTACTTTCCGACGCCGGTTTTGAATACGCGCAACGGTCCGTCCTTCTTCGCGCCGCTTTCGCACTTTTCCTCCGATTTAATTTTTTCGCTGGCCCTATCCGCCGCCAACTTCTCGTCCGCCTCCTGGTACGGATCGACGAAGACGTGAGCCTCCGTTATTACGATGTCCTCAATCGGCCTGTCTTTGTTGTCGACTTCGATTTTCTCCATCGCCGACAGCGTGTCGAGACCGCCGACGACGCGCCCGAACACCGTATGCTTGCCGTTCAAATTGAGGCACGACCGGTACGTGATGAAGAACTGAGAGCCGTTGGTATCTGGCCCCGAATTGGCCATCGACACGATGCCCCGTCCTGTGTGCGTCAGCTGAGGTCTGATCTCGTTCTCGAACGGTTCGCCCCAGATGGACTGGCCGCCGGTGCCGGTCCCAGTCGGGTCGCCGCCCTGTATCATAAAGTGTCTGATCGAACGGTGGAACACCGTCCCTCTGTAATAGCCGCGTTGGCAGTGTTTCATGAAATTCTCGCACGTTTTAGGCACGAGATCGCAGTGCAGTTCGACGTTGAGCGGTCCCAGATTGGTCACCAGCCTGACGTAGCCTTTTTTGGTGACGTTTTCGTACCTGACGAGATCTTCGTCGATGATCGCCGGTTGGTGTACGGTTTGTGGCGCGAGCGAAGTTGACGTGAAGCTGGCGGCGACCGCTCCCGTCGAATAGTGGGCGGCGTTGAATTTGTCCGCGACTCTTTTCTCGCGCTTTTCGGCCGCCGCCGGCCTGTACTCCCTGTCGAGCTCGTTCAGTATCTCCTCGGCCTCTTTGCTCACCGTCTTCAGGTTGTTCCTGCGGCCTCCAGTCGCGTCGGCCGCCTCCCGCTCCTCTTCGACGCTGTGACCGTTCTTGATGTGGTGGAAATTGGTCATGTTGAATTTTTCCAAGTCGTTCGGGTCCTGGAGGACGATGAGATCGGCCCTGGTGAACGGTTCGCCCGACGTCAGATCGGTCCAACATTTGTTCTTGACGTTGAGCCGTTCGACGGCCTCGTACGAGAAGACGTTGCCGGTGACCGATACGGCGACTATGTGAGAACCGGGCGTGAACTGTTTGAACAACACCGGGCAGTGGTACTTGCCCTCTTTGTTCTTCGAAAAATTCAATCTTATCAGCGATTTGAAATCCTGCGGTTTACCCGTCACCGGATTTGTCTTGTATTTCTTCAGGTAGAGGCCGACGGCTTCCAAATCGAAAATGTTACCGTCCCTGTCGCAGCAGGGATTTTCGAAAGGCTGCAGGCTGACGCAGCAGTGATCGAACGGCAATTTCTTGAAAGTGATATCGGAGCCGGGCTTTTTGCCGCCGTACAGCGTCGTCCACTCCGTGTACGTTATGTACATCTTGTCCTTCTGATGCTGTTTCTTGCCCATTTTGAAGTTTTAAATATTACGAATTCCGACCGAATTAATTTCGATACGTTTCACTGCGGAACGGAGCTGAGTGTCAACACTACGAGGCAGGTTATAGAAGGTTACAATTTCACTCGACGCCACCTAGATATATCTACCGTACTTTAAACGGACTATTTAAGTTTTAATATAAAAATTAATTATAACAATACGATATTTTAATGTTTAATATCTGTTTATCGGCTATTTGGAGAAATTTCATTAATAACAGTTACCACCTTACTTATTTTTCAAGGCGATATATAAAAGTCGACGGGATGTATATATTGGGCCCAGATTTATGTATTTGAAAAAAAATCTAAATGTAATCTACGATACAATATATAAATATTCCGAATTTGGAGAAATAAGAACAACTATTTGAAACTAAATTAGGAGATGAGGAAAGGTGAATAACGGGTACGAAAAAACGGTACGTTCCGAGTATGTGTCCAAATTTATTCAACGTGAAAAAAGAGATTTGTAGTACTATACTTGAATTCTTTTATTTTTACCAAATAGAAAAAAAATGTAAGTATAAAAAAATTACATAAAAATATTTATTCCTCTAGCGATAAAGCGACAGAAAATAGTGTCCTTAAATTTACTGTCTTAACAGAACATTAACGTGGTAATCCAATGGAAAAACTAAAAACTAAGAAATTATGGTTCTTTCAAATAAATATTACCCGAATTGTGAATGAAATATCGGTCAAATCGGACATTTCACTCTTCATTTTATGCAAGGGCTACTCACTGAATTCTTTGTTTGAATATCCGTTTCTAGTCCGATCTATTAAACAAACGCATTGTTTAAACTGCAATAAAATATAATATTTATTTCAACCCTACGGCATTCCGATATCAGCCCAGAGAAGGCCACGAGGCTTCTTCTAGATTATGTATGTATTATTGATTCAATCTAATCTTCTTCTAATCTTCTTTGGTTATTGAATTAACGCTAATAATTATTTGTTGCTGCTGTAGACACGCGATCAAAACCTGAGTGAATTCTTTATAGAGGGCGTCCCGAAATTAACGCGAGATTTGAATTTGCCGCCATTCTCGCAGTAAAGTTGGCAACCCTGTTAGAAAAAAAATCCCCGTTCGACAGCCGATAGTTTAGTGTCAGTCGAAACGGAGGTGAAAATGTGCTTCATTTCATGATTTTGTTCGGAAAATCCGCATATCCACTCGTTGTGATGCTCGAAGACACGCTTCGATATTGACATTTGAACGGCTTGTTTTTGTACGACCAATATGGTGGCTTTCGGCATCACCGGTTGATCACAGTTGACGAAGTTAAATTCCTTCACTATTCCGCGACTGTGGCCGCCGAATTTTAATTATTTATGTTAATATTGTTCGACAATTAAAACGCGTTCTTCTATCGTGTAACGCCCCCATTTGGCTAAACTATCAGCTGATTTTTTTCTTTACAGGGTTACCAACTTTACTCTGCAAGAATGGCGGCCAATTCAAATCCCGCCGTAATTTTGGTACACCCTCTATAATTTACCATACAGTAATAAACTTAAAAGTGGTATTCGACTTTTGCCGCCTGGCTATGTACAAGAATTACCCGTAAATACGGGACAGTTGTTTGCTTTTGCAAATTAAATTTTACTGTCCTGTAAACAACCGGGATTTCTGAGCGCCTGCTTTCTCTGTTCGGCGGCGTGGAGCAGTTTACGCCTGGGACCCATCGGAACACCTGAAAAAAAAACAGAATTAACGAATCCTATAATATTTCTTGCGCATAAGTTTGTGGTGTTTCTGTCTCCTCTCTCTCTCTCTCTCGCCCCGGTTTCGTCGCCGTCTTCAGTAGCGGCGACACTACATACAGTACAAGTGACACAGTACACACGGACAAACTCAAATTTTACTGTCGGTATCGATTACAAACGTTGAAGGCGATTCGGGTTTTTAGTTAAAAAAAAAGAAAAGAAAAATGGCGCCGGCTGACAGTTTTAGTTGGGGAAATCGCCGCCAGGTGGCAGCGTTGGAGGGCAAAATGGAGCCGAGCTACCTCCACGATTCCGTCTCATGTCCTCCTGATACAAATCCTGATATCTGTGAAAGTTTTATCAATTTTCAATGTCCCGCCAGTGCTGCTGGTCTGGCGAAAAATCGCCAAATAACGACACAAAAAAAGGACAGTTTCATTTCATGATTCTAAATCGCATGTCGCATAACAATATACCTTCGGTTTTTGTGTTTCCGTCTCCTCTCTCGCTGCGTTTTGGCCTTCTGCCAGACCCCGGGGTTTCGGCCTCTCGCCATCTTCAGTAGCGACAAGTACACGCGACACAGCGAAGATGCCAATAGTGACCAACTCCGCTACCGAAGATGGCGAGAGGCCGAAACCCCCGGGGGTCTAGCAGAAGACCAAAACGCCGCAAACCCACGGACTGAAGTTTTACTGTCTGTATCGATTACAAAAGTTGAAGGCGATTCGGGCTTTTTTTAATTAGAGAAAAAAAAATGGCGCCGGTAATGGCCGACAGTTGTAGTTGGGGAAATCGCCGCCAGGTGGCAGCGTTGGAGGGCAAAATGGAGCCGGGCGACCTCCATGATGCCGTCTCATATTCTCCTGATACAAATGCTGATATTTGACCGATTAGAGACGAAACCAGCTGGAGAGGAGACAGGAACTCGAGGCCACTCACCCAACTGGACGAGATCCTGGTCGGTGAGTATGAGGAGGGCGTGCAGGTCTATCCTCTGGGCCTCCAACCGGGGGCTGTACTCTTCGACGCCGGCCGACACCAGGAACCTCTCCAATTCGGCGCCGTTCCAATCCCCCTTTGGGCACCACAGAGCGCTCTCATCTGCAATCGATAGACGACCGTCCATTATCAGACCGCCCATTATCGGACCGTCCATTATCGGACCGTCCATTATCGGACCGTCCGTTATCAGACCGTCCATTATCAGACCGTCCATTATCGGACCGTCCGTTATCAGACCGTCCGTTATCAGACCGTCCATTATCGGACCGTCCATTATCAGACCGTCCATTATCAGACCGTCCATTATCAGACCGTCCATTATCAGACCGTCCATTATCAGACCGTCCATTATCAGACCGTCCATTATCGGACCGTCCATTATCAGACCGTCCACTATCAGACCGTCCATTATCAGACCGTCCATTATCGGACCGTCCATTATCAGACCGTCCATTATCAGACCGTCCATTATCAGACCGTCCATTATCAGACCGTCCATTATCAGACCGTCCATTATCAGACCGTCCATTATCAGACCGTCCATTATCGGACCGTCCATTATCAGACCGTCCATTATCAGACCGTCCATTATCAGACCGTCCATTATCAGACCGTCCATTATCAGACCGTCCATTATCAGACCGTCCATTATCGGCTCACGGCGACTGAGTCAATTGCGGAATCATCACTTCGGGTGAGTCCCACGGACCGGACGTCCTCCACTCGTCTATTAACGAAAAAATGACCGTGCCGAAGACGTACTTAGCCGCAATTACTTAGTTGCCGACCTCTACTAAATGAGTCTAAGAGCGTTTACGGTCTGTACCTTCGTCAGTGCTGGTAGCGATGATCTCGTCGTCGTGACGGCTGTTGAGGAGAATCTGCCGTCCGTTCGTCCTCTCTTCGGCGTCCTCTTCGTCTTGGTCGGGCGGCGGCGGCGGCGGCGGTGCCGGAGGCGCACCGCTCAGGGTGCCGGCCAGGTTGCTTCTGGAGGCGAAGAAAAGAAAAGAAAAGAAAAATACTCGAAGGAGGAGAAAGACGCGTCCACCGGCAGTCGCTGCTACCGAAATACCGAGATTTTGGGTCTTCGAAGCTTCAAAAACGTTTCTTCCGGTCTTAAAATTTATGGATTTACTCATCCAATTAATCAGTCAGATATCGCTGAGTATATTGAGACCGTTTTCAGGACTAATTAGGGGAAATAGGAAAACTGATAATAAGGCTAAAATAGGGGTGGAAAACGCCCTTATATAATACGGGGGTGGATTGATTGAAGTAATAACAGTTTTATGAAACTGAATTTCCTGTGTTTCTGTCTCCTCTATCGGTTTTGATCTTTTGCCTGACCGCGGGTTTCGGCCGCTCGCCGTCTTCAGTAGCGCTCTGTCAGTATATGGGAGTGTATATACAGATATAAGCGCTGACGGCGCAGTGAGGATGCCCGAAAAAAACGTCCACAGTGCCAATAGTGGTGACTGACACAGCGCTACTGAAGACGGCGAGCGGCCGAAACCGTTTTGGGAAAAGACAAAACCGGCGATAGAGGAGGCGATACGGCGTCCCAACCCATATTTTAAAATTATTTTATTAGTTTCGGGCCTATTCCCAGTTTAGACTGTCTATAAAATATAACTAATGTTGCCTTTTTTCGGCATGAATTCGGCAACTTCCCAACTGGTGGCCTGTAGAGGAAAGCCATTCTAACAAAATAGATTTAGAGGAACCCCCCCCCCAGTTTTCCGGTGCGTGAAACTGTGCCGGACGCGACCGGTTTCGGCCGTTCGCCGTCTTCAGTAGCGCGTCGTTGTCGTCCGTCACTCGGGTGGTTCCTTTGGGCGCCCGCAGTCACGCCTGTGACACTAGTGCAGTGAATTGAGGGCTGCCCGACGCAGCGCTACTGAAGACGGCGAACGGCCGAAACCCCTCCTCAACAGGTAGGTTGTATTTATCAATTTACCTTTGCCTGAATGCGACACTACCGAATCCGGGCCTATCGAAAATGCTCGACTGTTGACAGTTGACGCCCTGAGAATCGAAAACTTCGGTCAGACGGCCCTTTTACCTGAAAACAGAGGATCTTGAAATTTTCGAACTTTGAAATTTTCAATTTCATTGTAAATTGCCTTCAAATTACCTATAGTTTCGTAAGAGTTGACGTAGATTATCTGCGAATCCCTCCTTTGGCCGTTCGTCGTTTGCACCTTGATTTCATTTTCCTGTTGGACAGAATTCAAACAGTAAAAAATATTTGGCGGCCTTTCTGGCCGGTTTCGGCCGCTCGCCGTCTTCAGTAGCGCGGCGTCAGTCGCTCTGTCAACGCGCCGTCGGACGCGATCTGACGCCAGCGGACAGTCGTCCAGAGCGCCGACAGAGTGACCGACGCCGGGCTACTGAAGACGGCGAACGGCCGAAACCCGCGGTCTAGCAAAAGACGAGACAGCGGCGAGAGGAGGCCACGAACCTACGCTATTCCAAACCCTGACAGGCCACAAAATAGGTAATTTAAAATAAATAAGATCCTTATTAATTCAAATCTTCAAAAATAATTTTTTACCCTCTACGGGGGCCCCGTGTAACTTTCAGGTCGCATTTCAATTTATGGATATTTTACCAAATAATTATAGCTTTTTTTTCTTCTCTCGGATGGCTCATAAATCTTAATCCAATATCAATATCAATTTTTTTTCATTCCCATATACAGGTTTATAATTGCTGATTTTTTGTTCCCCCAATTTTTTTGGATTTAAAATAAAAATTTTAAATTCAGTTATCAAATAAATGAATTCTCCTCAACAAATGAATTTTTTCCTCCACTGTTTTTGTTGTATTTTTCATTCCGGCAGAAAACTACATAATCGAATATAAATAGAAATATTCACCGATGTACCAAAAAAAATGCAATAAATGGGGCACTAACAGTGCATAATATTCTGAAATATAAACCTAAAAATGTACCCCAATATTTATAATTTTGCATTATAGTTTAGATGTTATATTTTCAATTGTATATTGTACAACTAATTATAAATGTAAGACCATATTTATAACAAGTTGTAGTCTTTTTTAAACCCGAATTCGAAATAACTTTGTCAAGAAAACCAATATCAGTATCAATTTTTTTTTCATTCTCATATAAAGGTTTATAATTGCTGATTTTTTGTTCCCCCAATTTTTTAGGATTTAAAATAAAAATTTGGCCCATCGAGGTTTAAATTAAGTTATCAAATAAATGAATTTTCCTCAACAAATAAATTTTTTCCTCCACTGTTTCTGTTGTATTTTTCATTCCGGCAGAAAACTAGATACTCGAATATAAATAAAAATATTCACCAATGTATAAAAAAAAATGCAATAAATCGGCACTAACAGTGCATAATATTCTGAAATATAAACCTAAAAATGTACCCCAATGTTTATAATTTTGCATTATAATTTAGATGTTATATTTTCAATTGTATATTGTACTACAACTAATTATAAATGTAAGACCCTGTTTATAACAAGTTGTAGTCTTTTTTTAGATCCAAATTCAAAGTAGGTTATATGTTAAATTTAGTTCCAAGTTCATATTTTATACAATTATGCGATAGTGCAACCTTCAGTTCTGAATTTCTGAGCTTCTTTTCCAATATTTTCTTGACTCCGGAAACCGGTTTCTTGACCATTGTTCCGCTGCCGACAATTTGTGTAAATGTCGGTGTAACATCGATTGTCGTCTTCCGCTGTCCGCTGGAAAAATATAATTATTTTTATATTTTTATATTATTATTTTTATTATTTTACTGTTGTATACCGTTAAATACAGATTTAAATACAGAATTACATTCGCGCACCGATACAAATGAGGTCACAATAAAATACAATTAACTGGAGCGAATATTACAGAAAATTGCTCGATTGAAACTGAAGAATAATACAGTAGAGAAATAAAATTTATTTCAGTCACTATTAATATATTCAATGAACTTATTCCCTGTGTTTGTTATTAACAAAATAAACATATTAAAAGTGAATGTTTTATTAAGGAATCCCGGATGGGACTGTACAAGTAATGACGTAAACAAAAAAATTTATTTATAAAAGTGATTTTTACGAGTAAAATAATTAATCGAATGTAACTATAATAATTTGGAAAACAATACTAACTAAGGAGAATATTACATACACAACTGCTTAATTGAAATTGCATTAGATGAACAACATTTATCTATGTATTCTTTTAAATTATTCGTCGTCCTAACGTTCATATTATCTCATGAAATTGACAGATTTTTTGAATTAAATATTTTATATTAAGGAAAAATTGCAGCTGTGAACTATAAATAAATTGAAAAAAAAGAATGAAATATTATTAGGCGTACCCCAAAAGTAATCGACAATTTGACAAAATTTGAAATAGAATGAAATAAAAAAAAAAAAAAAATTTCATTCAGCCTTAATAATGTGTACAAAAAAAAATTATTATTATTATTATTGGTCGAATACGTTTTTAAATTGGAACTTTTTTTATCGAAAAACACACAGACTTTTGGGTTATCGCATTGATGCAATTTTTTTTTGGACTCGTTTTACATAAAGTATATAGAAAAATGAAATTGTTTGTTATCGAATTATTAATATAAAAAAAAAATTTGCATTCAGTAAGCGAACAAATTGAGTATTTATTAACGGAGAAAATGAAGATGACGAATAATGAAATAAATATTTAAAAATAAAAAACTAATGGAAAGTCTCGATACAATTGTGATATTAGCTATTGAAAACAATAATTTTGCTGTTCATCCCTTGTAATTTGTAGATTTTTAGGTGGGAAAAAATATAATAATAATAATATTTATATACATTTGATACGGATGCCTGAAAATGAAGGGGCCACACGACTTAAATGTTTAAATAAATAAAATAAAGTAATAATAAAAAAAATGGGGGAACCAGTGGGTTTCTCCTCTAATATAGAGTGCAAAAAAATATATACAATTTATATACAGTATTTATAATACCAACTGAATTTGTTTCCGGCTTGAGAGAGTTGTCGATAATATTTGTGCTATA
The DNA here is from genome assembly GCA_019843655.1 of Lethocerus indicus. NCBI lineage: Eukaryota > Metazoa > Arthropoda > Insecta > Hemiptera > Belostomatidae > Lethocerus > Lethocerus indicus. The sequence goes on from JACDQD010000007.1 coordinate 29,632,346, forward strand.
ATATTGTATAGTACCAAAGTGTTCGAAGTCAATAAATGTTGATTACTTTTGAGTACCACTAATATATTAATTACCCGGTTGGAATCGGCACGTCGGGTTCAATCCTGTTGCCAATTTCTTTTTCGTGCCTCTTCATCCTCTTCTCCTCCTTGTCCCTCTCCTTCCTTATCCTCTCCTCGTACTTTTTCCTCCTGCGGTCCGAATCCTTGACCGCCTTCTCCTTCTTGGCTTTGGCGTCCTTCCTGAGAAACGGTCGAACAATCGAATAATTTCCTCCACGGGGGGCCCTGTTGTCGTTTCGGCCGCTCGCCCCGTCTTCAGTAGCGCTGCGCCAACTTTTTTTTTCTTTTTTTTTAAGCACTTCCTACAGGTACCGTGAAAGTGGCTGTGCAGTGATAGCTCTCCCAAAAAACATCCAACAGTGACCAACACAGCGCTACTGAAGATGGCGAGCGACCGAAACCCCGGTCTGGCGGAAGACCGAACCGTCAGCGAGACAGGAGACAGAAACACACCTACAATTGTGTCAGTTTGTTACTTGAGGTCAGTTTCGACGCCCGTTTTCAGTAGTTGACTTAAGAGTCGAAATTTTCTAATTTAATATCACTGTTTTGTGGTCTCCGAGGGGTTGGAATATACTGTAGGTTCGTGATGTTTCTGTCTTCTCCTCTCGCCGGTTTGGTCATTCGCCAGACCGGGGTTTCAACCGCTCGCCGTCTTCAGTAGCGCTGTGTGTCAGTAGTCACTTTTTTTTAAAGCACTTCGTACACGTACCGTGAAAGTGGCAGTGCAGTGATGAGGATGCCCCGAAAAACATCCAAAGCGCTAAAAAGCGCTACTGAAGACGGCGAGCGGCCGAAACCCCGGTCTGGCGGAAGACCGAACCTCAGCGAGAGAGGAGACAGAAACACACCTACAATTGTGTCAGTTTGTTACTTGAGGTCAGTTTCGATCAGTAGTTGACTTAAGAGTCGAAATTTTCTAATTTAATATCACTGTTTTGTGGTCTGTTAGGGGTTGGAATATACTGTAGGTTCGTGATGTTTCTGTCTCCTGTCTCGCTGCCGGTTCGGTCTTTGCTCGCCGTCTTCAGTAACTTCTTAAAAAAAGTGACTGACACACCGCGCTACTGAAGACGGCGAGCGGCCGAAACCCCGGTCTGGCGGAAGACCGAACCGCAGCGAGAGAGGAGACAGAAACACACCTACAATTGTGTCAGTTTGTTACTTGAGGTCAGTTTCGATCAGTAGTTGACTTAAGAGTCGAAATTTTCTAATTTAATATACCTGTGTGTGTGGTCTGCTAGGGGTTGGAATATACTGTAGGTTCGTGATGTTTCTTCTCTCGCCGTCTTCAGCCGGTGTGTGTCAGTAGTCACTTTTTTAAAGCACTTCGTACGTAAAGTGAGTGCAGTGATGAGGATGCCCCGAAAACATCAAAGCGCTAAAAAAACGCTACTGAAGACGGCGAGCGGCCGAAACTGCGGTCTGGCGGAAGACCGAACCTCAGAGAGGAGACAGAAACACTACAGTTTGTTACTTGAGGTCAGTTTCGATCCGAGTCGAAATTTTCTGTTTTGTGGTCTGCTAAGGGTTGGAATATACTGTAGGTTCGTGATGTTTATCTCCTCTCGCCGTTTTGGCCTTTGCTCGCCGTCTTCAGTAACTTCTTAAAAAAAAGTGACTGACACACCGCGCTACTGAAGACGGCGAGCGGCCGAAACCCCGGTCTGGCGGAAGACCGAACCTCGGCGAGACAGGAGACAGAAACATCACGGACCTACAATCGTGTCAGTTTGTTACTTGAGGTCAATTTCGACGCCCGTTTTCAGTAGTTGACTTAAGCAGTTTATAGTTGACCGCTACTAAAGACGGCGAGCGGCCGAATCGGCGAGAGGTCTGGGGGTGGTTTCCAGGTGAGATTTCTCGAGGAGTTGGAGCCTCCAGGATAGGGAATCTTCTGTTGGTATCCCGTTGGAAATAGTGGTCGGGAGAGTGGCGAAGACGTGGGTGACGTTGGAGCTCTTGGAGCCCCATTCAGCCTCACCAGGATGACCGCCCCCCCACACCCCCCCAAGAGGACAATTGATTACTGACTTGTTGTTGAGCTCCTGTCCAGTGGCGGCCTTGTCCAGATACTCGAGTATATCGCGTCCGGCGGCCAGCTGTATTGGCGTACGGCCGTCGTGGTCGAGGGCCCAGAGGTTGGCGTCGAAGCCGACCAGGAATGAGACGCAGTTGAGGTGGCCGCGGGCGGCGGCCAGGTGGAGGGCGCTCTGCCCGAAGTGGTAGTTGGCCTTCTCGATGTCGCCCCTGAAAAACAAACAAACCCTCTTGTCAAATATCTTCGCCTGAAGGACATCGGACTCTGGACAGTATATAAAGCGGGAAATGCGGAAGAGCCGTGTCAAAAGTACAGTCGAAAGTCCTTCCAGACCATCCCTAAAGCCCCCACCACCCCACCCCCCTCCAGGGGGGGATGTTTCTAACCGAACAATCCATAACGACCAGACGACCAGAAGTCGTAAAATCCCGTTTCCTCAAGTCCAAAACCATTCAGGTTTCAGCCCCCATTCCTCTTCAGAACCACCCTTCGTCCTCTGGCCTAAAAGCCGCCGGCCCCCAGACACTTTCTCCAGGTGAAAAGTGACTCTTCATCGAGCGAAATCAATCGAACGGACCGAAATTTTGAAAAATTTTTTTTCATTCGTACTACCAGCACAACTCGTACCGGACATATCATCAATTTCTGTCTTTTATTTATGCGTAATCGATCGATGTATCCGTAGGGTATACATCGAAAAACATCCTCACATTTACGCTACTCAACCGTCGATATCGGTATAATTTAGAAAAAAATTTTTCTTTTTTCCCGTATCGTGGGGAGGGGAGGATATAAATATGCCACCCTCAATCTGTCACCGAAGACGATATTGTCCTGTAAACAGTTTTTTTACCGTCTTTTTTTGTTATCCTTGAGCTGTTGAAAACTGAAAATTATTTACAGTCGGCCGTCTCGAGAGTCGGAAGAGAGATTTTTTAAAAATCGGTCATCAGGAGTGGCGGCGAAGGACAGTGTCCTCCGCTCCTGAAGTCTACCGTTGTCGGTGTCAGGACGATTCTTCTAGACCTAAGACAGACCGTACGGAGGTACAAAAATTACGAAAAGTGTAATCGGTACCGATGTGTGAACCAGGTTCGCACGGTCCAGTTTACCGTACCGATGGGTACAACAGGTGGGGACCAGCAGCTTTCTCTTCCGCCCGCCAACTGTCTCACCGTTGTCTGTCCGTCTGTCTGTCGTCTGTCCGACAGACAATTAACTGTCAATTGACCGTTCTAATACTGAGGACATGCAACATCGCTACTGAAGATGGCGAGAAGCCGGTTGTGGCGAATGACCGGCAGAGCGGAGAGGAGACGCGAAACGGACGAAATCTACGCGGACAGACTTCGTCTTGTACAAGTCGACTGTACAAATGACAGTGACAGTGAGAGTATGCCCGAAAAACGTCTAAAAAGTGTCGGGAGTGACATGCAACACCGCTACTGAAGATGGCGAGAAGCCGGTCTGGCGAATGACCGGGAGGAGGCGGAAACAGACGAAATCTACGCGGACAGACTTCGTCGTGTACAAGCGGACTGTACAAGTGACAGTGACAGTGAGAGTATGCCCGAAAAACGTCTAAAAAGTGTCGAAAGTGACATGCAACACCGCTACTGAAGATGGCGAGAAGCCGGTTGTGGCGGATGACCGGGAGGAGGCGGAAACAGACGAAATCTACACGGACAGACTTCGTCGTGTACAAGTCGACTGTACAAGTGACAGTGACAGTGACAGTGACAGTGAGAGTATGCCCGAAAAACGTCTAAAAAGTGTCGAAAGTGACATGCAACACCGCTACTGAAGATGGCGAGAAGCCGGTCGTGGCGGATGACCGGGAGGGGGCGGAAACAGACGAAATCTACACGGACAGACTTCATCCTCTAACTGTAATCGGCGTGTTTTTATCCCTTTAAGGGAAAATTTTTTTCTTCCCTCAGTCTTCGGACAACTAAGTGCGTCAGTACATCTTCGGCGCGGATAAGCCTTGATGACGGCGATGAAGCCTTAAAAGGGCGCCTGTACGGGGGGGGGGGGATTTTTCGTTAAAAGACGATGAGGACGTCCTGCGGAGGTCGACGAAGGGCCGTATATCTTATACCTGCAGTCGAAACCGTCTAGGGCTTATCAGTGCCGAAGATGTACTGACAATCGGTCAGTTGCCGGCTCCAGACACTAAGGAGTGATAACTGTTAGTTTTACCCTCTGCCGACAATTGTCCTTAGGGCGTCCAGGTGTCCGTTGTGCGCCGCCCAAAGGGTCGGCGTCATGCCGTCCTCGTCCTTCGTGTTGCAGTCCCTCTTGGTCGCCTCGCGCAATATATCCACCAGACCGTCCTGTGCGGCCCTAATAAACACAATATATACACAATTTGACAATATTATACCAACACCAAGTGATTGCGGAATTCGCGAGAACAAGCGGCGCGTTGTACATATATTTTTAAGTGAAGATAAGCCGTAGATACATTCGGCTTCTTCCGCAATGTCCCAACTGTCAACAACGTCCTTTATTCGGTCATCGTCGACCTCCGGACCGGAAGTCCTCAGGAGAGCTCCTCGTCTTTGAACGGAAAAAGGCCGACCGGAATTTCGCCAACAGGTACCGCGATACCGCCTTTAAGGCTTCATCAACGTACCGAATGTTTCACAGAAAGTACCACAAGATAATAACATATCGAAGAATCTTATCAGTGCCGAAGATGTACTGAAAAAATAATGTACGAGGCCGCTTGTCGTCGGGGGTGAATTCCGCAATTACTTAGTTGCCGGGCCTTTCCGGGTCGCTGGGCCGGTTCAAAGGTCGAACCGGTGGCCTTTGGCGCACCGATACACGCTGCCGAGATATTCGGCAATTGTTGAAGGATATTTTTATATTTATATAAAAAAAACGTACTCACTTATGGAATCTGGTAGTGGCCATTGATTGGGGGCGGGGGGGGGGCGTCCTCTTCGGCGGTCTGGATTATCCGGTCCTGGAACGGACGAAACGATGCTGGAAAATTGATGAAAATTCCACTAGAGCCGAAGATTGGATAGTCGCACAGTTTTATCAGTGCATTTTCAGGTCAAAGTTATATTGGATCCGGCAACTAAGTCGTTGCCGGGATTTGGCCGACACAGACGGCTTTGTGAACTTCCGAACGGTATTCCACTACTGAAGACGGCGAGAATCCCTCCCGCCTGAGTGGCGGGAAAATAGTACAGAATAGCGTGGACAGAACTATAAATGCCGACTACTGAAGATCGCGTAACGACGTTATCTAACGTTACCGTTAGATCGGCGCCCATACCGGGGAAAAAAATGCATTATACTTGGAATGTTAACGGTCGTCCATAGAGGACTTAATTACTTGACTGTAAGGCCGCCGACTTTGTTGTATAAGCGAAAATAAACCTACCTAATGGATTAAGTCCCAAAATTAACGCGAGATTTGAATTCGCCACAATTCTTGCAGTAAACTTAGCTACCGTATTAAAAAAAAAACCCCCCATTTGACAGCTAATAGTTCAGGGTTAATAAAAATGGGGCTTTAGAGGGTAGAAAACAACGCGTTTTCGTTGTCGTACAATATTTTAAAAAAATAACGAAAGTACTGGACTTTAAGTCCAGAAAAATAATTTCTAGCGGACGAAAGCCCACAAATTTCTGTTGGTGAAAGTCCGGCTTGTGTTTAAAGTCCCTGAATTTAAAGTGAAATAAGAATTTCGGGGCCGAATCAAAGCCGATTTCAGTCAAATCACCGCCAGAGTGATAAGAAGCCAGTGATAAGGGGGGAAAGGCGCCGGGGGACGAGAAATAAATATTCCCGCGGGAAAATCGTATCGCGGAGAGGAGAAAACGAGGTTGAAAAGAGGGAATAATAACGTGAGAGTGAAAAATAATGGGGCTGGGAAAAGAAAAAATTTTTCCCCGAAGAAATTGTGCAACTGAAGCGCCGATTGAGTCGACTCGAAATTTTTTAATTAATATTCATCGGACGACGAAGCTCAATGAAAAAAACTCAATATTACCTGTTTTGGAATATCGTAGATTCGGTCTTTTGCTAGAAACAGGTTTCGGCCGCTCGCCGTCTTCAGTAGCGGCGACCGAACCGGCGAACCGGAGACAGATACAACATATCTAGCATATATATATATATATATATATATATATATATATATATATATATATATATATTATATTGAACTATGTCATATTTGTATCAATAGCGAGTAACACAGCGCTACTGAAGATGGCGAGCGGCCGAAACCGGTCTGCACCCAATAAAAAACCGAATAAAACGAGCTATCGCCAAAAACCCAAAGTTGTATATTTGCTTTAAATATTCGGTTTTATCACTGTGACAATGACAGTGACAATGACAGTGACAATGACAGTGACAATGACAGTGACAGTGACAGTGACAGTGACAGTGACAGTGACAGTGACAGTGACAGTGACAGTGACAGTGATGTGACAACAGTGAGTGACAATGACAGTGACAATGACAACAGGTGACAATGACAGTGACAATGACAGTGACGACAGTGATGACAGTGACAATGACAGTGACAATGACAGTGACAACATGACAGTGACACAATGACAACAATGACAGTGACAATGACAGTGACAATGACAGTGACAATGACAGTGACAATGACAGTGACAGTGACAATGATGACAATGACAGTGACAATGACAGTGACAATGACAGTGACAATGACAGTGACAATGACAGTGACAATGACAGTGACAATGACAGTGACAATGACAGTGACAATGACAGTGACAATGACAGTGACAATGACAGTGACAATGACAGTGACAATGACAGTGATAATGACAGTGATAAATGACAGTGACAATGACAGTGACAATGACAGTGACAATGACAGTGACAATGACAGTGACAATGACAGTGACAATGACAGTGACAATGACAGTGACAATGACAGTGACAATGACAGTGACAATGACAGTGACAATGACAGTGACAATGACAGTGACAATGACAGTGACAATGACAGTGACAATGACAGTGACAATGACAGTGACAATGACAGTGACAATGACAGTGACAATGACAGTGACAATGACAGTGACAATGACAGTGACAGTGACAATGACAGTGACAATGACAGTGACAATGACAGTGACAATGACAGTGACAATGACAGTGACAATGACAGTGACAATGACAGTGACAATGACACACAGTGACAATGTGACAATGACAGTGACAATGACAGTGACAATGAGTGACAGTGACCGGTGACTGAAGTGAAAGTCTAAAAAGTGTCAAAGTGACATGAAACACCGCTACTGAAGATGGCGAAAGTCGGTCTGGCGAATGACCGGAGGAAGCGGAAAGACACGAAATCTACGTTCACAGACTGTTCATCCCGTAACAGTAGTCGGCGTCTTTTATCGCTTTAAGAGAAAATCTTTTCTTCCTCTGTGTGTTTGAAATAATAGACAGGCATTGTTCGAGAAAAAGAAAAAGTTATTTCACTTGAAAAAAACATTTTTCTTCCGTAGAATACGGCCGCGTTATCGGCGCAAACGTCGTGTTGTGCATCCGGTGCATCCCAAATACCAAAACAAGGACATATATATATATATATATATATATATATGTGTGTGTGTGGTGACTGACAGCGCTACTGAAGATGGCGAGCGGCCGAAACCCCGGTCTGGCGAACGACCGCGGCAGAGGGAGAGGGGCCGGAAGTTGGGCCGTTTTTTTTTCTTTTTTAAATTGATTTACACCGGAACTGGCAGGACGAGTGAGAACGGAAAACCGTGAAACTCATAGATTCGTCCTTGAGATCCGGCCATTTTTCGAGGACGGACCGCGCGGTGCGTTCACCTTCCGTTCCGAACACGGAATAAAAAAAAAAAAAAAAATTACCCCAACATCAAAATTTCGGCCATTCGCCACTGTCTCAGCAGTTGATCCCGTTTAATTGTAATACGATATTATCGGGCCTTTTTCCCGAAAATGACGAACGCCGAGACGAAAATTTCCCCGCCGCTCAATCCCCGCGCGGGTACCGTTCGTTGACGGCTGTACTATCGGTACAAATTAAGTCGGTCGTTGTCAAATAGGCCGGTTATAATTTTTGAAATTGTAGTCGCGACTCAAATATTGTAATTAGGGGGAAATTGATCGTCGAGAAATTGAAATTAGGAAAAATATACAAAAACATAAAGACGGGCGGGCAATTCGGTCGACCGAAGTTGGCCAAACTGACGTCGGTCGTCCGATCAACGTACACGCACCACGCACTCTGAAACACCTGACGTCGTAACTCGAATAGAAACGTCCGATAAAACCGGTCGTTTCTCTTATTTCCCCTAATAAATAAATAAAGTATATTCTTACAATAAATTGAACCTCGTGTTCAATTTCACGCCCGACTATTTCCATATTCTATAACTACGTTATTTTGACGGGAGTTTCCCCTCTGTCAGTTGTATTTTTTCGGCGGATAGCCGTGGATCGATGGATCCAGGGAAAATTGCCGGAAACGGAGGAAAAACTGACGCCGAATCGGGCAAAATTTGGCGAAACGAAAGAGGCCGTAAAGACGAATTTTGGGCCGACTTATAAGTTGGACTAACCTCGGGTCTCGACGGCGAAAGGCGATGGAGGAGACAACTTTGAAAAAAACAGAAAATAACAGAAAAAACTGTATAAAATGTTGACAAAGTTAGTGCTACCGGCGGCGGTTATAGACTGAGTAGCGAGCGCCAGGTGAACACTGCATCCCCCCACCCCACTACCTGGACAAAGGTGTACCCCTCCGACCCCACCATCAACTCCTTTATTTCACTTTTAATATACCTTCAGTAACGTTTAATAACGTCCATTTAGTCTCTTTATGTCACCTCTATCGCCGGTTTCGGCCTTTCGCCAGACCGGTGTTTCGGCCGTTCGCCACTTTTACGCCAAATTTTCTCCTCTTGAAGAACTCCTTGAAGACCGAAATACATGTTATCAAATTGTCGATTATTTTCGGTCACAACTAATATATTTATATATTTAATAATTTATTTATTTATTAAATATTGCCCCTTGTTTACAAAACCCGACCGTTGAAACTAGTTTCTGTTGTTGCTGCTAGAGAGCGTTAGAAACCAAGCCGTTCCGGTGTCGCCATCTAACGGATACTTCAGGCACTATCCGAATAAAGCATATTTAAATTTAAATTTAAATATTTATTTCTTAGAACGCGCTATTACAACATGAAGCAGACTGGTATTGGGTTCAAGAAATATAATCAATGATGAAAGAAAAATAAAAAGGAATAATAATAATAAAAGAAATTATCAAGAAGCATTTATTTTATTCGTATGTATTATTAATATTTTAATAAAAGGTGTCATACGATATTATATCTATCCACAATTAAGGGATTTATTATTAATATAAGGGACATATCACTGCATCTGAGTTAGTATCAGTTAAATTACTAAATATTACCGACATTACTAAACTCGTAATGTTTAGTACACACACACTCATAAACTGATATTATATTAAAATTTTATATAATATGGAATATTAATGTAACCATTCGTTATTTAATTTCAAATCGACTGCAATATACCTCAAGTAGTATATATTTTTAAAACGGTTATTACAAGACGATGTCGAATCATATCGGATATTGTATCAAAGGGATATATTATTAATCTAAGGGACATATATATTTTTACGTTGAATATTATTGAAGTTAAAATATTAGAATTTATGCACCGAACAAGTGACTGACATCTTGCCCCGACACAGTCTTTAAAGTTTTTATTATCTGCGCGTAAATAATGCAATAAATAATTTTATTCTATCTACAATTTTTTTCTCATAAAGTATGTAATGTATTCAATGGAAATGGAGCATAAAGTATTTGAAAAACAATTTAGAATTTTAAAAATTTTTGTATGAGTATCATCTTCAGATTCGATTACAGAATTGAATTGGTCTGCGGTGGCCGAATCTATATAATATTTGCCAAACGGCTTAACCGATTTCCGCCAAACTTTCAGTCGTGTCCGGTCGGGTCAAGAAGCACTATTCCGGGTCAGGTCGCAGGGGTCAAAGGTAAGCAGCGACATCTCTACGCTGTACAACGTTAACGGACGCTCCGATTCTCACCAAATTTACAGAACGTATACGTTTCCCTTTCCGTTATTTAAATATTACAATTTAATAATTTACATTAGAGCTTTTTCGAACCAATATAAAAGCAGCCGACAGATATCGTACATTGATGTTTCCCTTTCTCGGATATTTTTAGCATGACCTAATGCTTCGTGAAAGCGATACCTATCTAATAATATTTATATTGTTAGTTAATAATTAAGAGTTTAACGTCCCCTGTAATTAAAAAGAACTGCCAACAGCTATCCTAGAATTATGTTTCCCTTTATCAGACATATTTAGTAGTATTTTGTAATTCCTTCAAGATTACAAACTGTGTACGCATTGAGATACAAGCGATAAATGGTAAAATATGATTGCAGAGATAATAATTATATTTTTGTGAATACAGAGACAGGTAGAACTATGAATGTAGTGTACTCTGAAGTACTGGACTTGAATATTTAAGTACTGGAACTTGAAAATATTTGCCATTTCGGGTATTTAGTTCGTCAACTGGCCGCCAGATGGCTGCACTGCGGGGAAAGTGTTTGTTCGGTCGCCGCAAGATGGCGGTGAACGAGGCCCTTCAGAGGCTTCGTAAGGGACCCCTTCAGTCCTTTATATCGTGTTACGAAATTAACGCGAGATTTTACCGAATTACAGAACAGTGTTTTGCAATTTAGACTTTTCGGTTCGGTAATTTGTAATTTGGAAAACGGTATCGACAATATTTTTAAGAATACAATGTTTTGAGTATTCAAGCGGTTGTCGCGCACTTATATGCGGGCTTATAGCCCAAAAAATACCACATTTAGCCCCCCCCAAAAAGACCACATTTAGCCCCGAAAAGACCATTTTTAGCCCCAAGAATGCCTATTTAGCCCCCAAAAAATGCCGTTTTTAGCCCCAAGAATGCCGTTTTTAGTCCCAGAAAGGCCATTATTAGCCCCAAAAAATGCCATTTATAGGTCCAAAATGCTACTTTCGCCCCAAAAATGCCGTTTTTAGCCCCAGAAAGGCCATTATTAGCCCCAAAAAATGCCAATTATAGGTTCAAAATGCTACTTTGGCCCCAAAATGCCGTTTTTAGCCCCAGAAAGGCCATTTTTGGCGCCAAAAATGCGATTCTTAACCCCAAGACCATTTTTAGCCCCAAAAAATGCCATTTCTAGCTCCAAAAATGCCACTTTCGCCCCCCAAAAATGCCGTTTTTAGCCCCAGAAAGGCCATTATTAGCCCCAAAAAATGCCAATTATAGGTTCAAAATGCTACTTTCGCCCCCAAAATGCCGTTTTTGCCCAGAAAGGCCATTTTTAGCCCAAAAATGCCATTTGTAGGTCCAAAAATGCTACTTTCGCCCTTCAAAATGCCGTTTTAGCCCCAGAAAACCATTTTAGCGCCAAAAATGCCATTATAGGTTCAAAATGCTACTTTTGCGCCAAAAATTTTTTGGCGATTTTAACCCCAAGACCATTTTAACCCCAAAAAATGCCATTTCCAGCTCCAAAAATGCCACTTTCGCCCCCCAAAAATGCCGTTTTTAGCCCCAGAAAGGCCATTATTAGCCCCAAAAATGCCATTTTTAGCTCCAAAAATGCCATTTTTAGCTCCAAAATGCCATTTTAGCTCCAAGCTCCAAAAATGCCATTTCTAGCTCCAAAAATGCCATTAGTTGAGCCGCTAGAATAGCGGTGAACGAGGCCCTTCAGAGAGCTTTATAAGGGACCATTATTCAGCCCTTTATAGGTTGTTCCGAAATTGACGCCAGATTTCAATTACTTACTGCGATTTCACCGAATTACAGAACGGCGTTTTGGAATTTACACTCGTCGGTTGGAAAACTGTATCGGCAATATTGACGAAGTGCAATATTTTCAAAGTATTCAAGCCCCCATAACGAGCGATCCTTGTCTTTATTCGGGCCAAATCTCCATTCTCGGTTGGAGAAAATTGTACGGGAAAGAGAGAAAAAAAAAATAAAAATCGACGGCCACCTTCGTGAAGAATGTAAATCGGGTCCGTGAATTAATTAGTTTCGGCCCTTTTCCAATCCAAATTAATATTTTAATTCAGTCCCGACGGTTAATTAGCGCCCATTAGTCGGAATTATACAATAGGGGGCATTGTGAGTGACGGCCATTATGCAAATAGTGACTGTATAAATAAACAGACAGTGATAGAGAGAACGTGTTCGGGACCGGCCGAAATAGATAAAAGATCTCTCTGTATTTATCTACCCTACAAAAGGGACGATAACAAATCGCAGATCTCACGATAAGGGACTGATCTCAAATCGCTTCAATTAGCGCTCACTTAGCGCCGGTCCCTTCAATTCGACAGCCGACAAATTGACGAAAATCGTATCTTGAAACGTCTGGGAGTTTATACGCCCTGTACTTGTTGTACGTGTAAATATTTAAATTTAAGCCCTATATGGGAATCTGTTTTGTCTATTAAATTATGGTCCCGACCTCAACATTGGTACAATTCACTTGTGCTGATCTGCTTTTCAATTAAGCTCGATACCTGTCAAATCTTTGCTGTACTGTACGCGTCTCCAACTGAATTGCTGTAAAAGCGGCGCTTAAGACGCACGAGACGGCCGAAAAAACCGGGATCGTAAAACGGCGCGAAAACGCGGTTAAAACTAGAAAAATAGACGGTTATATCGTCAAAATCGTCCCCTAAAGTACGGCCGGAGACGCGAAAATCGGCCCAAAATGCTGTTTTAGGCCGAAATTTTTTGGCCCGAAAAAAATACGGTATTTAGGCTCAAAATAGGCCAGATAAATGATGTTTTAGGCCCAAAAGGCCATAACCGCATAAATGCGGTTTCAATTTTTAGCGCCAAAATTTTTGCACCAAAAGACCATTTTTAACCCGTTAAAAATTGGTTTTCGAATTTTCTCAGATCTTTACCCATAAAAAGGTTTATTTTAATTTGAAAAAAAGGCCATTTTAACGCCAAAAGGTCATTTTAGCGAAAATGCTGTTTTTTTTTTGCACCAAATCGGCCATTTTAATACAAATTGAATTAGGGCCTATGCACATTTTAGCTAAAAGGCCATGAAAAGGCCATTTTTAAGCCAATTTTTTTCGCCAAAATTTTTTTAGCGCCGAAAATGCCATAAGGCCCCAAAAGGCCATTTTAGGCCAAAAGGCCATTTTTAACCCCAAAAATCGAAAATCAATTTAGAATTTTCCGCAGATAGTCTATATTCAAAAGGCCATTTTAGTGCCAAAAGGCCATTTTAAACCAAAAATCCTTTTTAATTTTTAGGCATTTTAAAATGCCATTTTAGTGCCAAAATCAATTTTTAGCCCAAAAAGCCATTCCCAAAAAGTCCATTTTAGCCCAAAATGCAAGGCCCAAAGGCCATGGTCATTTCCCAAAAGGCCATTTTGGCGATTTTTCATTTTTTTTTTCGAAAATTTCAGAGGTCGATCCCATATTCCAGCCCAATGTGAGTTACACTTTTTCCCCCTGAAACGGCGGGTTTAAAAATCGAAAATTTAGGTTTTTCGAAAATTTTCGTAAGATCGGTCCCATATTCCACCCAATTATTGCCAATGCCAGTGAGCCCACACTTGCCCCTGAAATGGGGGTCGAAAATCGAAAATTTAGGTTTTTCGAAAATTTTCGCAGATCGGTCATATTCCACCCACAAGTGTACCTATGTGAGTTACACTTGCCCCTGAAAATTTCGAAATTTCGAAAGGCTCGAAAATTCGAAAATTTTCAGATCGGTCCCATATTCCACCACAAATGTACCAATGTGAGTTACACTTGCCCTGAAAACGGGTCGAAAATCGAAAATTTAGGTTTTCGAAAATTTTCGCAGATCGGTCCCATATTCCACCCACAAGTGTACCAATGTGAGTTACGGCAGGTCGGAAATCGAAAATTTAGGTTTTCAATTTTCTAGATCGGTCCCATATTCCACCCACAAGTGTAGTTACACTTATTCCACCACAAGCCTATGTGAGTTACACTTGCCCCTGAAAGAAAAGGGCGGGTCAAAATCGAAAATTTAGGTTTTTCGAAAATTTTTACAGATCAGTCCCATATTCCACCCACAAGTGTACCCAATGTGAGTTACACTTGCCCTGAAAGGGCATTTTTTCTGGGCATCGAAAATCGAAAAAATTTTTTCTGAATAAAATGGTTTTGGGGTTAAAAAGCGAAAATTTTCGCATTTTTAGATCAGTCCCATATTCCACCCACAAAGTGTTACCCAATGTGAGTTACTTGCCCCTTTTAGAAAATTTAATTTTCTAAAATTTTTAGCAAAAGGCGAAAATTTTTAGGTTTTCGAAAATTTTCGCAGATCCAGTCCATATTCCATTTTAGCCCACAAGTGTTTAACCCTATGCCAAGTTTTTACACTTGCCCTGAAACAAGGACCATAATTTTAACCCCAAAGGTCGAAAATCGAAAATTTAGGTTTTCGAAAATTTTTAACGCCAAAAGGTCATAGTCGCCAAAAAGTATTTAACCACCCACAAGTGTACCCTAATGGAGTTACAAAAATGACTTGCCCAAAGGGCAGGTCGAAAATCGAAAATTTAGGTTTTTCGAAAATTTTCTCAGATCAGTCCCATATTCCCACCCACAAGGTGTACCAATGTGAGTTACACTTGCCCCTGAAAGGAGCAGGTCGAAAATCGAAAATTTAGGTTTTCGAAAATTTTAGGCTTTTTAACGGTCCCATATTTGCCAAAAATGCCCATTTTTAACTTAAAAGTGTACCAATGTGCGCTAAAATGTCGAAATACAGATCTTTTTGTGTACCGAAAAGGCCTGAACACCTAAAAAGGCGGGTTGAAAATCGAAAATTTAGGTTTTTTATTAAAAGGGACGCCAAAATTTTTCTCAGATCGGTCCCATATTTACCCAAAAGTTGTACCTATGCATGAGTTACACTTGCCCAAAAGGCGGGTTGAAAATTTAGTTTTCGCAAAATGACATTTTTAGGCCCAAAGGCCATTTTTAGCCTGAAAATTTTCTTTTTCAGATCGTCCCATATTCCACAAGTCCCATATTCCACCCACAAGTGTACCAATGTGAGTTACACTTGCCCCTGAAACGGCGGGTCGAAAATCGAAAATTTAGGTTTTTCGAAAATTTTCTCAGATCGGTCCCATATTCCACCCACAAGTGTACCAATGTGAGTTACACTTGCCCCTGAAACGGCGGGTCGGAAATCGAAAATTTAGGTTTTTCGAAAATTTTCTCAGATCGGTCCCATATTCCACCCACAAGTGTACCAATGTGAGTTACACTTGCCCCTGAAACAGCGGGTCGAAAATCGAAAATTTAGGTTTTTCGAAAATTTTCTCAGATCGGTCCCATATTCCACCCACAAGTGTACCAATGTGAGTTACACTTGCCCCTGAAACGGCGGGTTGAAAATCGAAAATTTAGGTTTTTCGAAAATTTTCTCAGATCGGTCCCATATTCCACCCACAAGTGTACCAATGTGAGTTACACTTGCCCCTGAAACGGCGGGTCGAAAATCGAAAATTTAGGTTTTTCGAAAATTTTCTCAGATCGGTCCCATATTCCACCCACAAGTGTACCTATGTGAGTTACACTTGCCCCTGAAACGGCGGGTCGAAAATCGAAAATTTAGGTTTTTCGAAAATTTTCTCAGATCGGTCCCATATTCCACCCACAAGTGTACCAATGTGAGTTACACTTGCCCTGAAACAACGGGTGAAAATCGAAAATTTTCCAGGTTTTCCACCCACAAGTACCAATGTGAAACTTGCCCTATTTTCAGATCGGTCCATATTCCACCCACAAGTGTACCAATGTGAGTTACACTTACCCCTAAACCAGGTTGAAAATCGAAAATTTAGGTTTTTTGAAAATTTTTTTCGAAAATTTTCTCAGATGGTCCATATTCCACCACAAATTGACCAATGTGAGTTACACTTGCCCTTCCCGATCGGTCCCATATTCCACCCATGTGTACCTAGTTACACTTGCCCTGAGTTGAAAATCGAAAATTTAGGTTTTCGAAAATTTTCTCAGATCGGTCCCATATTCCACCCACAAGTGTAAATGTGAGTTACGAAACGGGGGAAAAGAAAATTTAGGTTTTCGAAAATTTAGATCAGTCCCATATTCCACCCACAAGTGTACCAATGTGAGTTACACTTGCCCCTGAAACGCGGGTTGAAAATCGAAAATTTAGGTTTTCGAAAATTTTAGGTTTTCGAAAATTTTCAGATCGGTCCCATATTCCACCCACAAGTGTACCTATGTGAGTTACACTTGCCCCTGAAACGGCGGGTTGAAAATCGAAAATTTAGGTTTTTCGAAAATTTTCTCAGATCGGTCCCATATTCCACCCACAAGTGTACCTATGTGAGTTACACTTGCCCCTGAAACGGCGGGTGAAAATCGAAAATTTAGGTTTATCGAAAATTTTCTCAGATCGGTCCCATATTCCACCCACAAGTGTACCAATGTGAGTTACACTTGCCCCTGAAACGGCGGGTCGAAAATCGAAAATTTAGGTTTTTCGAAAATTTTCTCAGATCGGTCCCATATTCCACCCACAAGTGTACCTATGTGAGTTACACTTGCCCCTGAAACGGCGGGTCGAAAATCGAAAATTTAGGTTTTTCGAAAATTTTCTCAGATCGGTCCCATATTCCACCCACAAGTGTACCAATGTGAGTTACACTTGCCCCTGAAACGGCGGGTTGAAAATCGAAAATTTAGGTTTTTCGAAAATTTTCTCAGATCGGTCCCATATTCCACCCACAAGTGTACCAATGTGAGTTACACTTGCCCCTGAAACGGCGGGTTGAAAATCGAAAATTTAGGTTTTTCGAAAATTTTCTCAGATCGGTCCCATATTCCAGCCACAAGTGTACCTATGTGAGTTACACTTGCCCCTGAAACGGCGGGTTGAAAATCGAAAATTTAGGTTTTTCGAAAATTTTCTCAGATCGGTCCCATATTCCACCCACAAGTGTACCTATGTGAGTTACACTTGCCCCTGAAACGGCGGGTTGAAAATCGAAAATTTAGGTTTTTCGAAAATTTTCTCAGATCGGTCCCATATTCCACCCACAAGTGTACCTATGTGAGTTACACTTGCCCCTGAAACGGCGGGTTGAAAATCGAAAATTTAGGTTTTTCGAAAATTTTCTCAGATCGGTCCCATATTCCACCCACAAGTGTACCAATGTGAGTTACACTTGCCCCTGAAACGGCGGGTTGAAAATCGAAAATTTAGGTTTTTCGAAAATTTTCTCAGATCGGTCCCATATTCCACCCACAAGTGTACCTATGTGAGTTACACTTGCCCCTGAAACGGCGGGTTGAAAATCGAAAATTTAGGTTTTTCGAAAATTTTCTCAGATCGGTCCCATATTCCACCCACAAGTGTACCTATGTGAGTTACACTTGCCCCTGAAACGGCGGGTTGAAAATCGAAAATTTAGGTTTTTCGAAAATTTTCTCAGATCGGTCCCATATTCCACCCACAAGTGTACCTATGTGAGTTACACTTGCCCCTGAAACGGCGGGTTGAAAATCGAAAATTTAGGTTTTTCGAAAATTTTCTCAGATCGGTCCCATATTCCACCCACAAGTGTACCAATGTGAGTTACACTTGCCCCTGAAACGGCGGGTCGAAAATCGAAAATTTAGGTTTTTCGAAAATTTTCTCAGATCGGTCCCATATTCCACCCACAAGTGTACCAATGTGAGTTACACTTGCCCCCCTGAAAACGGCGGGTTGAAAGGAAATTTAGGTTTTCGAAAATTTTCCAGATCGGTCCATATTCCACCCACAAGTGTACCTATGTGAGATACATTTGCTTGCCCTGAAAAATCGGCATTTTCTAAATAAAATGGAATTTTCTAAATAATTCGGTTGACCGATTTATCTGGAGTAGTGGAAAATGACTTTTTTGGTGATAGAATAATTGGCGTTTTAATCGTTTGAGTAATCCATTATTTGCTCCCATTTAAAAGGCCATTTTTTAACCGTCCTATGCGCGAATACTGAAGATTTTTAGCAGATAAGATTTTACAGCATTTAGCCAACCAGTATAATGAGAACCAGTTGGGAAATAATCGTAATGTCAATAATAGCTAGAGGTAAATCGTTTTAAAACCCAAAAGGACAGATTATTTTTTTAATAAAAAGGGTGCATATCCAGTTTTTGCCCCCCCTCCCCATCCAAAAAGCCCTAAAAACTTTGGCCGTATATCATTATTAGCGCATAATATCTCGGCACGACGCGTAATATCAGTACAAGCGGCGGCTACCTACTAACGCTATCGTATTATTTATTCCGGCCGGCCGCCACCCGTCATCGCGCCCCTTATTATATTTCATTTCCCCCCTTTTAACCCCCATTTTTAAGTTCTCTGTTCGGTCATTCGCCAGAACAATTTCGGCCGTTCGCCTTCCTTCAAAACGCCATTTTAGGTCGCAGTGTCATCACTTCGGCCCATGACCCGTAATTTAGGTGATTATCATATATGAAATTAGCTACTTTTTCGCAAAGTCTGGAACGCGGTATAAGACAGTATTTATTGTAAAAAATGTACTTTAAACCCCCGTCATACGAAAGGCCATAACTTCATAAAATGCAATTTTATTCCATGTCTCCATGCCCATTTTACGATAACCAGAAAAATGATATTGTGAGGCAGTCAAATCAACATTTTGTGCCAGAGCTGGAACATAGGATACACAGTATAAATTTTACGGTGGTTAGGTGCTATACTAACCACCACAAGTTCGTACCTATATTACACTTGCCCTGAAAGGCGGGTAAAATCGAAAATTGGAGGTTTATTTCGAAATTTTCATATGTTTTCCACCCACAAATTACGCCCTTTGCTAATCTAGGATGGTGAAAATCGATGACCGAAAAATGATATTGTGAGGCAGTCAAATGACACTTCAAGTCAACCTTAGCACTGCAGATATATGTATGAAATGCTACTGAAGATGTTGAGAGGCTGGAACACACAGTATACCATAGTATTATATACAGTATATTTCATTTCGCCTTCTATATTATGTACAAAAATGTACTTAAAAGGTAAACCCGAACCGTCATATTTAATAAAATCGATGGCGGATGACCAGAAAGAGATATTGTATCAAATGACAGTTCAAGTCAACCATAGCACTGCAGATATATGTATGCTGAAATGTTGAGAGCCAGTTGACCACTGTGAGTATACCATAGTATTATATACCGTATATTCTATTTCGCCTTCTATATTATGTACAAAATGTACTTAAAAGGTAAACTTGAACCGTGTCATATTTAATAAATCGATGGCGGATGACCAGAAAAGAGATATTGTGAGGCAGTCAAATGACAGTTTAAGTCAACCTTAGCATGAGATATATATAAATGCCACTGAAGATATAGAATAGTATTATATATAATATATTTCATGCGCCTTCTATATTATGTACAAAACCAATAAGTTAATACGAACCGTTTAAGTTACTAAATCGATGGCGGATGACCAGAAAAAAGATATTGTGAGGCAGTCAAATGACAGTTTATGTCATCCTTAGCATTATATATATATGAAATGTTACTGAAGATGTTATAAAATCGTCATATTTAAAGAACTTCCTGCGATATAATGAAACTGGTTATTTCCATGTTTTTTACGCCCTTTAAGTACTAAATCGATGGCGGATGACCGGAAACAAGATATTGTGAGGCAGTCAAATGACAGTTTAAGTCAACCTTAGCACTGCAGATATATATATATATATATATATATATATATATATATATATATATGAAATGTTACTGAAGATGTTGTAAAACCGTCATATTTGAATAACTTCCTGCGATATAATGACAGTTATTTCCATGTGTATTTTTTACGCCTTTATGCGCGTACCGAATCTGTGGCGGATGACCAGACGGCGGTTCAAGTCGGACTCGGTAACAAAACGGTTCAAATTATACAGACGGGCCGTTATTTATCCATCCATCTATCTCTGTATATCTGTATGTATATTAGGGCCGGCCGGGGGGTGGGGGGGGGGGGGGAGATTAAACGGCGGGACGATTAACGCTAATTATCGATCAGATGGGACAAAAAGAAGAAGAAGAAGAAAGAGAAAATAAAAAATGGAAATAAAAATTGAGGCTGTGTTCGCCCACGAGGCCCTGCGCCCCATTCCCGGGATTTCCCGTATCAATAAAGGGCCCTTGAGGGGGGGGGGAGGAAAAAAAATAAAGGGCGATTTATCTGAATAAAGGGCGGAGCTGGGAACCGGCGGCGCCGGTCGAATGAAGATTTCATAAGCAGGTGAAGATTAATGAGTTACGAGGAGTAAGATTATGAAGATGGCCCCCTATCTGATGTGTATATATATTTTTTTTTTGGGGGGTGGGGGGGGGGGACAGCTTAATTATTTGCCCGATTAAGACATTTTCCAGGGGCCGGGACCGTTTTGGAGCCCCCTTTATTATTATTTACCCTCTCTTTTGGGAATCATCCCCTTATCTAGATCTTATGCCCCATTATAATATTCAGTGGGAAGCATTACTGGAGGCGCGTTCTTAGACTTTTTTCCGGTATTTTTTTTTTATTTCGGGTAATAAAAAACTGGATACAAATTTAATGTATTCGACCGGCTTATACGGTCGGATAGTTTAATGTTGACGGAGGAGAACGGCGAAAAGTGTTTTTAGGCCTGCCGGGGGTTGGAATACAGTAGATTTCCTGTGTGGTCTTTCGCCGGAGACCGGTTTCGGCCGTTCGCCGTCTTCAGTAGCGCAGTGTGGCGCACTTTGTGGATGTTTTTTGGCCATCCTCACTATCACTTGTACTGCCGCTCGCCGTCTTCAGTAGCGCAGTGTGGCACTTTGTGGATGTTTTTTGGCCATCCTCACTATCACTTGTACTGCCGCTCGCCGTCTTCAGTAGCGCAGTGTGGCACTTTGTGGATGTTTTTTGGCCATCCTCACTATCACTTGTACTGCCGCTCGCCATCTTCAGTAGCGCAGTGTGGCACTTTGTGGATGTTTTTTGGCCATCCTCGCTATCACTTGTACCGCTCGCCGTCTTCAGTGGCCTGTGGCGCAGTGGCGGAGTTCCCGTACTCTGCAGATCGCCCTTTTGCCCGCTCGCAGTTTTAAGTCGTTCTAGCTCTGTCGCCGTCCGGTCTTTTCGCCAGGGACTGGTTTGCCGCTCGCCGTCTTCAATGGTGGATGGCGCTAATGGATGTTTTTGTGCATCCTCACTATCGTACTGCCGCTCAGTTCCGTAGCGCTGTGGCGCACTTTGGCGGATGTTTTTTGGCCATCCTCGCTATCAGCCCGCTCTATGCCATCTTCAGTGGCATAAAGCGTGGCAGCCTTGTGGAGTTTTTTTGAGTACCGCCCAGCCACTGCAAAGATCATTTTTCTTGTGGAGTCTTGGCCATCTAGTCTATGCCCTCTCGGTCCGGTCTTTCGCCGACCCTGGTTTCGGCCTTCGCCGTCTCTTCAGTAGCAGTGTGGCGCACTTTGTGGATGTTTTGGCCATCCCGCTATCACTTTACTGCCGCTCGCCGTCCTCAGTACAAGTGACAGTGACACACAGTGCAGTGACGGATGTTTTTAGCACCCAGAAAACATCCAAAGTGCCATCTTCAGTGACTGACACCGCTACTGAAGACGGCGAGTTTTGGCTGAAACCGGTCTAGCATTTACCGGCGATCTTCGAGTGGCGCAGTGAGACTAGAAAACGCTGTGGAAAAATGATCTTTGCATCCTCGCTATCAGTACTCACTGCGCTGCCGTGTCCTTGTACAAATTGACAATGGAGCGCTGTACATCGCCCCTGCAAAGATCAGTTTTCGTAGATTTTTCTAGTGTTTCTAGTCTCCTCTCTGGTCATTTTCCAGACCCCGGTTTCGGCCGCTCGCCGTCTTCAGTAGCGCTGTGTGTCAGTCACTTTGGCACTTTGATGTCTTTCGGGCAGCACCGTCACTGTAATGTGTCACTGAAGACGGGGCGCGACTCGGGCCGTATAAACTATTAATCTGTTTATAGTCGGCCTTAGACTAGAAAAAAAAGCAAAAACCATTGCATTCTCGTGTCGCTTGTACCAAATTTGTGGACGAAAATGAGTTGTTGTCACTTGTAAATGAGCTGTAACTAGCCCTAATAGGGGGAGCTTAAGTCCTCGGGTTTTTAATGTATTTTAGAATACATGTTTTATGGTCTATGGAATACCGTAGATTTACTGCGTTTCCGTCTACCTCTCGCCGGTTTGCTCTTTTCCTAGAGCCCGGTTTCGGCCGCTCGCCGTCTTCAGTAGCCACTTTGGCACTTGTATAATAACATATATATATATATATATATATATATATATATATATATATACAGATGACAAACAGACAACTACCACAGTACAAGTGACAGTGAGGATGCCCCAAAAAACATACACAAAGTGCCACACCGCGCTACTGAAGATGGCGAGCGGCCGAAACCATTCATTTTTTTTCTTTTTTATCCTGACGTTGACGTAAAGGTGATCCGTCGACCGTTAGACGAATCGTCCTTTAATTTACCCGACGGTCCGCCCATTGAAGAAAAAAAGGTTTTCCTCTAAATAGCGCCCTACACGTAGATCAGAGATCTACACTAATCGAGCGACCGTTTAATTACCGTAAAAAGCAATTTTTTATCAGTTAGTTATTCAAACTACCACTACTAGGGTTGTACACCCCCCCGGGAATATAAAACCCCTCCCCTTCCCCCCACCACCAAACAACCCCCTCGGATGGCTAAAAATGGTAAATAGCGTCCGCTTCACCTGTCCCTACAGGTAGGCGCGTTATTATTACCAGTGGTCATTAGGCGCGAAATGCTCCCGAAATTCATTCTACCGCTCCTGGATAAGTCGTTATAGAACGGTAAATTTTTACCATTCGAATTGAACTGATGAGGCCCCCACCATTTTTCGATATGTCCAGATTAGTAGATTGTTCTACAGGTTTAGAATTAAGCTCGATTCGAAGTTTAGAAAATTGTCAGCCGACGAACCCGAATTCCATTTTTTTTCCCCCCTATTGAACTATTTTCATTTGCGCCCCCATTTTTTTTTTTGAAAAATTTGTCGCCACCCCGTATAGAATCCTCGACGTAGTTAAAATGCAATTCTATTTCTGGCACTTACTTTCATCAGATATATTAAATACGGGGCATAATTTTGTGAAACAATATTGATCTTTTTTGTCAAATCGTCATATCTTTTTTTCCGGTCGATGACCGAAATTTTTGGCAAGTCGTATAGACCTTTTTCATTCAAAGGGATATCGGAATTAATTATATAATCGAACGAAAATGTATCGCGGATCCGGCCTAATTCTTTATCTGGAAATTTTTCAAATCTGAAAATTTTCTCCCTAATTTTATCGATTGACGGGAAATTATGTTTTTAAATAGCTTATTCTCTCAAATTTGGCTACCCCCAGAGGTGACATCGCCAAATTGAGGTGATCGGTATTCAATTATCGTGAAAATTTAACAATTTTTTATTGATAATCGGGAAAATATACAATAATAAAAGCGAGAGAACTTGAGCTGCACCCGCGTTGCATTCAATCGCGCCGACACACACATTCACTCACGCACTTTGTGTTGCACTTTGCACTTGCCATATATATTTATATATGGTACTTAAATATTATGGTACATTGATCGCGAATATTTAACAATTTTGTTTGATAATCGGGAAAATATACAATAAAAAGCGAGAGAATTGAATTTGTGCTGCTTGGACAATAATAAAACAATTTTGGCCAATCGTGAAAATATACAATAATAAAGGCCGAGAACAGCTGCACCGCTGCACTTTCACCTGCCTGTTGCACTTTGTTCGCTGCACCGATCGCTTAAATATTATGGTGCACTTAGCACTATACAATATAGGCACTCTGACTGCGCTTACAGCTTCTCACTGCGCTGTTTCACTTTCACTTTGGATTGGGGTTGGGTAGGACCCTCCTCCTCCTCCTCGTCCTTCTCCTTAGGGGTAGGTCTTCCTTTTTGGGGGGTAGCCGGGGGGGTGGGGGGAGGATGATGCAGGGGATTTGGGTGGTTTAGAAGTTTCTGCGTTATTTTTGTCTATTATTTCGTCCACTTGTAGGCGGGCTAAGTCGTCAAGTTCTTGGGGGTAAGTCGAGGGGCGGCAATTCGGAGGGATTTATTCTGCGCGATTTGAGTCTGTTGGCCGCGTTACGACGGACACGTGACACGCGTAAAGTCCTGTATACTGTTTGGACCTCCCGCGGCACGTCGTGACACATACCGGCCGGGGGGGGAATGTCCTTTACGGGGGATGATAAAACGGAGGCGTACCGGTTGTGGACGTGAGCAAAGGGGCGATAAACTGGTAAATGGGGGGAGGAGTCCTGGAGGAAAAGGGCGAGGTAAATTATTTACCGATTGACGGTAGGAGGAATATTAAATAGAGGACGGAGGTACACGGCCGGATGGGGCGCCCCCCCCCCTCCTATCGACACATACTAATGTGACGGCCACAATAACAACAACAATAATAATAATAATAATAATTCCTAAATAATAATAGTCTCCCGCCGTGACCGGGGCAACACAAAGGGCTATTATCGGCGTGAAAGCGGCGCCGGTTCCTCCCTAAATCAACGGCCCCCGAAAGGGAGACTTAATAGATTCTCTCCGTTGATGAACAATGGCACGGGGGGGGGGGCCGTGCCACATGGGCACGCCCGCCACGGCATTTCTCCTTATCCGCTCCGAAAGACTCTATCCCTGTGGACGGAGGTGAAGCCGAAAATTCGAAACTGAACTTCAAAAGGACCAGTTTTTGAACAACATTTTGACCGGGAAAAGTGGACGAAGTTAAAAGAAAACCACCCCTAACCGCCTACTCTATGTCCTCTGAGGGACTGTCTCTTTCAGTATTTTTATCCAACATATAAGTTCGATAAAGTAATAAAAAAAATGGGGGAAACCGGTGGGTTGTCTATTATTGCTTGTTGTATCATTTTACAGTTGTAACAATAAAAGAGATTTACGCGATAAAATAATTCACCCGATTGCCGTTACTTACTGAAACGAATTGCAAAAAGAAAAATCGTTAAATTATTTATAAATTTAGCTATTCTTATTGGGCAGAATGGGTGGGATTTTTGAGGGATTTAAGCCAATTTCCAAAAATTTTAAAACGCCAAGAGGCAAGTGATGACGCCAAAAAACCGTCCAAAGTTCAAAAGTGATTACTGAAGACGGCGAGACAGAGAGAGAGAGACTCGGGTACCAGAAACAGTTAGCAAAGCCAGAAAAATGATCTTTACAATCGTCAGTGCTCTGATGCGGTCAGTGGCAGCTCGTGTATTTTTTTTCAAACCGGTTAGAAAATAAAATTTGCCGGCCATTCACGATATTCATTTCGACTCGAGATAAAATCCTCGAAACTTCATTATTTGTGCTCCGAATTGGGCCGATTTAAGCCGTTACTTGCGGGCTTTCGTTGAACGTGTTGAACGAAAAACAACGTTATATAATATCTACAGCCAGCTCTCAACTTGGTATGAAGTCTGCGCTTGGAATATATGCACGAAGTCCTCCGACTTCGATCCGAAGATTCCTGTCTTAAGCAACAGTCGATAGACTCTGGAGCGAGACTCTGGAGGAGAGACTGGAAAAATTCTGTTTTTAAAACCTCGTTTGGCACGAGGGGGGTTGGCCCCCCCCCCCCAGGATTTTTACTTTTCTTCGTCCTTCCGACGTTTCGTAACTTTCGCCGGCCCCGTCCTCAGGGTACGAGTTAATTTTCGATCATTCATCTTCCGCTCTTCCGTTCCATCGCCCCTTCCGTATCTCGGAATTCGTTTATTTACGGTTTTTTTCTTTTCTTTTTAAAATTGAGGGGGCCCGAAGTGTCGAAGGTGTTAATTGTTAAATCAATCGGACGTCCGAGAGACACACCATCAATATCGTGACGCGAGATGAAACAAATCGTCATCACGGAGATAACGGTGAACGACCGCGAGGCCGGAGGGACGGAGGATGATGAACGTCGAAGAAGGAGAAGGAGAAGAAGGAATAGAGAGCTGATTAAAAACGATTGGGACAGGGATTGGCGGCGGAGGATGAACATATCGGCGGAGTCATCGGACCGACACGTAATCCATCAATCAATCAATCAATCGGAAACTCTCCTCATAGGCAACCGACTAAGAACTCGAAGAACAAAACCAGAGTTTTCGCCCGACCAGCAACTCGAAAATACGCTCAGTACTTGCACTGTTCTACAGTTGATCCTGCGTCCTCACTATCACTTGTACTGCGATATCCAGCAAAAGACCGAAAACCAAATATACGATATACCTTTAAGACAGTGTAATGGAAAAATAAATATATGTTTCAAGATAAGTTGGAGCGTCGATAGTCGTCTCAACCCTCCCAACCCTTTCCCGGGAGGGGTAGTTAAAGTTAGGCAGTTAGGTAGTTGGGTAGTTGGGTAGGTAGGTAGAGGCTGTCGGAGTTGTGGAAGTCCGAGACAAATTGGGGGCGCCCCTCCCCCGTTCCGAATTAATACTCGACGATACGTCAACATCAACTCGGTAACAATCCTGTGGAGGCCCCCCGCCTCTCCTTACTCCAATTTTCTTCAGCAACATTTTAATACGCCGGGGGGGCGCGATAGGTTGGGGGGGGCCCGGAGTATCATTAAAATCTATTGGCCACCGTTTATAGGCCGGATATTAATGGCGCCCCCTCCCCACTTGATGTATCGCCATCGATTCGTCATACGCTCATCCTCCTCCTCCTCTTCCTCCACAGGGTGTTAAAGTCTCCACGTCGTTGGTTCATCACCATACGTTATCTCCGCCCTTCGTTATACCGTCCTTCTGTTAATTCTTGAAGCGCGGTCAAACCTTCCCTCATTTCCTTGGTCCGTCGTGCCCAGAAATATTTCTTAAGTCCCGTCCCGCTTCGGGACCATCATCATCGTCTCCTCCTCTCCAAGATTTCCGTGCAATTGGATGCACTTGGTGGTGCAATCGACGGTGTATCGCTCAACGTTTCTGAGCCCCCAACAATTTATCAAGGGTTGCACAATTTTTTGTCGAAATTTTACTGTAATCCGCGCGTTTCTTAGTCAACCACTGTCTTCGACAGTCCAGTATGGCCGCAGTTCGATTTCAGTTTTAGTTTTTGAAGTTTCTCTCTGCCAAACTGAAATACCTTCTAATTAACGGATACTACAACGGTCTGCGAGGGGTTGTAATATACTGTAGATTTTCGTGATGTTTTGGCCCTTTGCCAGACTGCGGTTTCGGCCGCTCGCCGTCTTCAGTAGCGCTGTGTCAGCCACCGTCGGCACTTTTTTCGGTCATCCTCTCGATGCACCTACTGCACTTTCACTTGTACTGTTTGTCGGCGAAAACATCAAAGTGCCGGCAGTGGCCGACACAGCGCTACTGAAGACGGCGAGACCGGCTAATTAGTTTAATATAACAGTTTTGTGGTCTGCGAGGGGTTGAGGAATACACTGTAGGTTCGTCATGTTTCTGTCTCCTCTCGCTGCGGTTTAGTCTTTTGCTAGACCGGGGTTTCGGCCGCTCGCCGTCTTCAGTAGCGCTGTGTCGGCCACCGTCGCCACTTTGGACGTTTTCGGCCATCCTCTCGCTGCACTTTCACTTGTACTCTGGCGGCTGTCTGTTTGTCGACGAAAAACATCCAAAGTGCCGACATTGGCCGACACAGCGCTACTGAAGACGGCGAACGGTCGAAACCGGACTGGAAAAAGACCGGTCTGGAAATTCCAACAAGCTGAGGATTTATATCGCTATTAAGGCAAGGAAACAGCTAAAAGCCAAAACCGATCTATTAAAATAATGCGCGCGAGAAATTTGTATCTTATAATCAACAAAAATCGTAGTTTGTTTGACCGGTCTAATGTTCATCGTTGCAGGTACATATCGGGTACTTAACCAATTTTTATTATGTTTTTACATGACTAGTGCTATTATTATGTACATAAATAGTGAGGCGAATAGCGTCAGTGACTGGAGACAGAAGTTCTTGCAGTTGCATGCGATATCGAAGACGAAGATGTGTTTCGGTGGGAGTACAAAAAAAATATAAAAAAAAAATACCGACTGTGGCGTAAAGCGGTATTTTCGGCTACAACAATAAAAGAATAATCTTCATCTCTACACGTAGTATATCGAACGCTGGGCCCCCCCCAAAAAACCTATCTATAATATAGATAGATTCCTATATCTACGGTTTTAATCGTCCGGCAATTCGATATCAATTAAAACTCGTTAAGAATTCAATAATCCTCCTCGGTGTCTGGGCGTGTAATTAATCCCGTCTTCCATTTAACCCCCGCCCCCCACCCCGTCTAATGGAAATATCCCGGTCTCATGACTCAGATCGCAGCGGAGATTTTCGGGTTTCATCAGAACCCGAATAATTGATTATATCGCGGGCCAATTACATATTTTGCCGGGTATCTCCCGAGGGACACGTGCCCTATCGTTGGGGGAGGGAGGGACGGGATCCCGTCACGTACTCAGGGCGTATTAATTACAACGCGTCCCGTAGGTGGCGCGTACGAGAGGGAAGTAGGGAGGATGTAATGGAGCTGGAGGAGCTGGAGGTGGAGAAGCTGGAGGTGGTGGAGGAGGTGGAGCTGGAGGTGGAGCTGGAGGAGGCGAGACCGTTATTGTCGGTCAGACGATAAATCTTCGCCCATTTGTACGGTGTACGGCCGGACGCGACGGTAAAAACACGTTTCGAAACGTCGATCAATATAACGGCTGGCGATATCGCACGAATATACTCGTTTTTTTTAATTTTTTTTCCATTCGCGCAATCGACAATTGGGTCCGTCGTCGATTCCATCGGACTGGAGAAGATTTCCGGACCGGCGGCGGCGGAAAGCCGGAATTGAATTCACAGCTAAACCGAGATTCTATTAATCGGTCTTCTGTAGTCGATGTGTCGAGGCCGTGGCGAAGAGTCCGATCGGAATAACCGCTTTGGATGTACCGGTTCATATAGCCACAGCTTTGTATAGCTGTGTTTATGGTCTCTTGCTAGACGGGTTTCGCCCGCTCGCCATCTTCAGTAGCGCTGTGTCGCTAGCTGACGGCACTTTGGATGTCTTTCGGCCGTCCTCTCGCCGCACTTGTACAAATCCATCTGGCGGTTGTCCGTTTGTTGGCGAAAAAGAAGTTGGCGCTACTGAAGATGGCGAACGACCGAAACCGCGGGGGAGACGGAAAACACTGTTAGACGATCTGCTATTGAGATATTGGTACAAATCCAACAAGCTGAGTATTTATAACGCTATTAAGGCAAGCAAACGACTAAAAGCCAAAACCGATCTATTAAAATAATCCGCGCTAGAAATTTGTATCTTATCAACAGAAATCATTATTAGAGGGGAAATAAAAAAGTTTTATTAATCGAAGCTCAGGTTTAAATACCTGTATACCTTTCGAGTTGAATCTTGTTGAAACTACACAGAGAGTGGTCCAAAAAAATGTATCCACTGTTTAAAAGTCCATAACTTGCAAACTAATTGACTGAGTTGTGTCTGATTTTTGGTGAAAGTGTAGCTTAAAGTCCAACTTAAAGATATATGTAGCTGTAGGTGTTCCAAAATGGTCACCATTATTAACATTCACATACAGAGAGAAACGATGCCGCCCAACTGTGCAGCACCGATTACTGACTGCACAACGTGTTCATATTATACGGAGTGGTCCAAAACAATGTATCCACCGTTTAAAAGTCCATAACTTGCAAACTAATTGACTGAGCTGTCTCTCATTTTTGATGAAAGTGTAGCTTAAAGTCCAACTTAAAGATATCATATAGCTGTAGGTGTTCGAAACGGTCACCGTTATTAACATCCACAGACAGAGAGAGAAACGATGCCGCCCCCAACTGCACCACCGACTACTGATATTGGGCTCTGTTCGATACTCATTTCCCCCATTGCCGTTGAACCTCATTTTAATGTTTTCCTACTTAAAATACCACTTCAAAACTGGACTTCCTTTCATCCAATTCTAAGCCTTGCGCCGGCCACGTTGACTCGAGTAACAACAGGGGTACAACTGACACAACAGAACAACTTATCAATACAACGTATTGTATGGCGCTATTGCCCCTAACTACAAAACTATAAAACTACCAAAAATGAGACGCAACTCCGTCAATTAGTTTGCAAGTTATGCGGACTTTTAAACAGTGGATACATTTTTTTGGACCACCCTCTGTATATACATATAAGGGTGTCCCCGAAATTAACGCCAGATTTCAATTTTGCCACAATTATTGCGGTAAAATTGTGGCAACCGTATTAGAAAAAATACCATTCGACAGCCGACGGTTCAGGGTCAGTAGAAATGGGGGCGTTACGCGATTGAACAGCGCGTTTTTCTTTGTCGAAAAATATTTCAGAAAAATTCACGAAAGTTCGGTTGCCGCAATCGCGTAATAGTGTACGAAGTAGGGGACTGAGGACAACAATAACAGCGTTATTGTTAATGGACGGTAAAAATGATAATTCCGGGGGCCGAAACCGGCAACATAATCGAACGGAGAGCCACCGGGGTGGGGTGGGTAATAAAAATTATAGACGCCTCGGCGCGGTTCACAATTTAATTATCTTCCGCCCGTCAGGTCCGTCCGTCCGTCCGTCGGTTAACGATAATAACACCGGCGGAAAGACCTCGCCGAGAATAAGAAGAAGAGGAGGAGGAGGAGGAGGAGAAGAGGAGGAGGAGGAGGAAGGAGGAGGGAAAAAGGAGCAAGAGGTAAGCGGCAGAAAACATCTCTCTTTCTTTGAAGAGGGACCGAACCGGGATTGAGACGTCACCCGCAGGTTATTGCTAGCTCTAACCCCCCCCCCCACCCACCCCCACCAACCCCCTCCAGAACCCTCCATCTAACTAACTTTAACTCTCCCGCTACATAAAGATGTTGTTTAACAGACCTTCAATCTCCTCCCTCCATCACTCCCTCTCTTCACGCTCTCCTCTCCATCCCCCTCCCTTCCCGCTGTGTCCGTCTTCTTGTCTTTCACGCCTCACCTGTGAAAAATACGCCCAGGTGCTCTTACCCTCCCCCCCCCTCCTCACCCCGCCACTTTACCCTCTCACTAATCAATAAATAACAAGCGGTACGATGAAGAAGTGTCCGTGTGCTCAGCACGCACACCTGTGTTCTGAAGCCGACTTCAGTTAAAGCATTACACTATCCCCTATTCCTATTCTTCTTCTTCTTCTTTATCCCGAAGACGAGAAGAAGAAGCACGTCCAACACCGGCGAATCCAAGTCCTGCGGGAGTACTGCAGGTCGTCCACTAACTTCCTGTAGGACGGCGTAAATACTGTCCGAAGAGGGATACGTTATCCAGGATTCACTGTAAGGGTTTTTTTTTTCCGGTATAAGTCATTATTATTCCCATCCCTTATTGACTCCGTTTAGCGCGGTTTTGATTATGTGACATTGGGTTCGTTTCACCTCCACGCGTCGTAAGAAATACTGCTACTTAATCGGCACGAATTAGTCTCCTCTCGCCGGTTTCGGCCGCTCGCCCGTCTTCAGTAGCACCGTGTGTTAGTCACTTTGGATTTTTTTCCGGGGAATCCTCACTGCACTGTCGACGTATTGTTGTACCGTGTTGTATCGCGTATGTGCACTGTTATTATACAAGTGACCGACACAGACAGCTACTGAAGACGGCGGGCGGTCGAAACCGGGGTCTGGTAAAAGACCAAACTGCCTCGAAGACCGCAAAACATGTATTTTAAAATATTTGAATTGTTTTACAATATCGACATGATAATAATCGGGGAGGGAAAGGGGGAAAGCATCAACGTGAATACGTATTCTGCTATATATATATATATATATATATATATATATATATATATATATATATATATACGACAAACTGACAAACACCGCAGTACAAGTGAAATAGTGACACAGTGCAGTGAGGATGCCCGAAAAACATCCAAAGTGACACTGACACAGCGCTACTGAAGATGGCGAGCGACCGAAACCGGTCTAGCGAAAGACCAAAACGGCGAGAGGAGACAGACAAACACCACAAACCGACAACACTATTATAAACGATATCGTGTGCAGTTTTTAAACTGAAATTGTGTGTTCATAAAGTTCGCCCCGAGTATGGAGAAGGGGACGGACAAAATTTCGGTAGAATTTCCAGTCTAATAGACGTATACCGTCATTTAAATCGGATCCTAATAAAGTCCCGGAGGTTTGAGAGAGGGCCGGGGGAGGGGCCGGTTATTCTATAGAAAACAATAAGTAGTTAACAGTTACCGAAGCGTGTTAATAAGAAAATTGGATACGCGTATAATGGGCGCCCGATCGACCGGGCAGCGGAGCGATGGAGGAGAAGAAGAATTGGAGGAGGAGGAGGAGGAGGTGGAGGAGGGCGGCGGCGGGTTAAGCCGTAAATTTCTAATGGAACACGACGACCGGCGGGCAACCAAAATGAAATGGGAGATCCCCGAAGAGAGATAGTGAGGCGTGCGCGAGGTGTGATGGCTAACAAGCCGACAAGTTTTCCCATAGAAGAGGGACTTGGAGGAGGAGGAGGAGGAGGAGGAGGAGGAGGAGGAGGAGGAAGGAGGAGGAAGGAGGAGGAAGGAGGAGGGAAGGAGGAGGAGGATGAAGAAGAGAGAGTATCGGACAGAGTCATCTCACCGGTACCGTGAGGCGTACACCACCCCCGGGGGGGGGGTGGGGGCCCAATAAACACCGCGGTATTCAATAGCTGTAGGGGGCCCGGGGGGGGGCCGTATCTTGATGCCCCCACCCCCCCATTAATGGGGGCTAAACGCCAAATATTAATTGTAAATCAAACACGGCTCGCCCGACGTTATTGTTTGTGCCGGTTTTGACCGTGACCGCCCACGCCCCCAACACCCGGGGGTACACTCTGTACCCGAACTGTACACTCGAGGGTACACAAGAAACCGGTCGAATTGTACCTTCACGAAACATTATTCATTTCTCCGGTTCGTCCGCCGCTACTGAAGACGGCCGGGTGGATGTCTCTCTGATGGACGGGGGAGGGTTTCCGTATACCTTTGGACTATAAAAAAAAAAATGTACGTGAACTCCCCATTAGGCCGTGTTTCCGATTTAGGCCTTGGGTAGTTCCGCCGCCCGGAGGTGTCATGCGTCCGGGTCGTTAACGGTTGTAGGGGGGGGGCCCGCCTTATTATTTAAATTGTTAGCCCCCCCCCCTCCTACCCCTGTACCATTAAAGCCGGCATATGTGACCCCTCTGAACACGCCACTGTACCTCTCGTCCTACGAGAGTAGGCGGGAATAATTTCGAAGGCTTATACCGGGAGTTCACAATAACAACTCCCGGCCGTTTTGTCACGCCTCGAACTACCCATTTTAAAAACCTTTCTCCCAAGGAAAATTGTAACTCCGGGGGTAGAAACATCCCCAACCAAGTGGCCGGCTTTGGAATCGGGTGTTTTTTGCGCCCTTTTATCAGTCTCCCTTCGCCGAACGATTCTCTGTAGTCCCGGACGATTAATAAATATAAATATTCCCCGATACATTCACTATATACCGCCTGTATACTCGCAACAATTAAAAAAAACCCGCTCACACAACACTTTATAGTAAATATTGGGTGTACCCCAAAAGTAATCGACAATTCGATGAGATCGATATTTCGGTCTTCAGTAGTTCTTCGAGAGAGGGTAAATCGAAAATTTTTTGCGATAATATCGTCGAATATATATAGTGGATTAATAAGTAAAGTTTTTCAGCAAAATGAAATCAGAATTACAAAGTTAAAATACTTTTCGGACGGCCCTACAGCTCGCCGTCTTCAGTAGCGTCGTCAGCCACTTTTGCCACTCTGTCGCTTGTGTACATTTCAGGGCCGACAGTTTTGAATACAAGAAAAAATTGTCGGTCAAATCCGCTCAGTGCAACTGGAGAAAATCGCATATTGTAATTAACGGTTTGTGGCGTTAAAACCGTTCAATTGAAGAAATAAAACGAAGACGGGTACAAAACTGGTTGAAATCAATTCATTCGAACATTTTACATTTAGTAGACAGCGAAATTTAAATATTATATCCTGGTTATTTAATACTTTATTACGGTGCCGGTTCCGTGAATTAAATTGTCACGCCGGCAACTAAGTCATTGCGGTTTTCCGGTCGCGTAAATCGTATATTTTTCGTCTATTTTATTCTAAGAATATTCTGAAATGTAGTTTATTAGACGCCTCCCCCGACTGGTGTTTCCAAAATGCACGAAAAGATGAGAAAAATCCGCAATTAATTAGTTGCCAACCCAATATATATATATATATATATATATATATACGTATTTATATCTGTTAGTAACAAGGCTTGGTGCCACCTGCCTATTCATTACTTGGTGAAGTAACGATCGGGTCGTTGTACACGTTTAAGTGGACCGATAAGCTCGAGCGCCCCCCCCCCCCCCGACATCACTATTTATTTATTAGCCGACAGTTCGTTTAATCGGTTATTAATTCAAAATTGATGAACCGGCCGTTAAGTTATATACACGGTGTATAATTTATTATTATTATAAAGTCATCGTCCCAGTGGAAACGGTTTTCGATTCTAGGCCCCTACGGGTGTAATCGGTAATCAGTTTTACTTAATCAGTAATCGGATCCCAGGTGCTATTTTACAGAGAAACGCTTTACTGAACGACGACGGGGCGAAAAAACCGCTAAGCATAATTAATTTTATTTACCGAAGGAATCTCCGGGGGAGGTGGTGGGGGTAAGTTGGCGAAACAAACGGAGCGCTACTGGAGACGGCCGGCGGCCGAAAAACCGGGGTGAGAGACGCCGAAAGGGTTGTTTCCCCCTCCCCCAAAAAAGCACAAAAGAAACCACCCTCCTCTGGTATTATTAAGGCCCCTGGTGAACCGGCGAAGGCGTTCGGACGAAACGAAACAATCTCAGTTTTGACTTTCGCCCCCAACAATAAATTATTATTTATTGGGCCCGCTCTCTACAGTCCGTAATATAATATATAATATATATATATAGCAGGGCCGCCGGTGAAAAACCTATTTGTCAGCCGGCCTCTCGGACCGCCACAACAACCGGGAAAATAATAGGGGAAAATAATACTGGCCGCCAGGGGGGGGGTTGGAATAGCGTAGGAGATTCAGTTAGGACGGTTTCGGGCCGTTCGCCATCCTCGGTAGCGGTGGCACTTTGGACCGGCTTTACTGAGCGTCGGTGTCACTTGCGGCGTACTGACGGTGAAAACCGCCCCACCCAAGTGGCCAACTGACCGAGACAGCCGGCTACTGAAGATTGGCCGATAGGGGAGACAGAAAACGAAAAGGTTTTCGGTTTTCTCCAACAACAATATCCAAGAAAACACTAGTTCTGCGGATGACGTTTCTGATGAGACGTTCCAGGAAAATTATTCGTTTTCCAGGTGGAAATATCCAGTCGCCGCCCCCCCGGGAGTGGCGTCGTCACGTCCAGTTCGAGGTCGACGATGACCGAATGAAGGGCGTTATTGATTCGTCTCGCCCTTAATTCAACACCGGGACATTGCAGCCTATCCAAGGGGCTTAAACGTGCTCGAAGGCGTTGCACTTAAAAATATGCTCAAACGCCACTTGTTGTCGGTTAATTCCGCAATTATTTAGTTGCCGACCCCGCGACAATCGTTATAACCGATTGTTGTTAACGTCCATCCCTTCTGTCCGTCCGGTACCTTCTAGGGGGGTGGGTTTTTCGGACGTATTCGTCGGTGTCACGACTCTTCGGCTTTTCGTCGGGAGGTCAAGCGATCCGGTTCCCGGGGCCGGGAGGAGGAAGGAGGAGGAAGGGGAAAAACAATCATCGGGGCGTTATTTATTGTGAGAATCACCCACCCATCCACCCCAACCCCTAACAACAACATCAATAACTCGGCTAACTACGGGCGGAGGCAATTTGCGTTCGGGACTCCGGCCCAAGAGGGGGGGGAGGAGGAAGAGGGGTGGAGAGGGGGGGAATGTCTCGGCGTTATTAAGTTGTGGCTGAGGAGGGAGAGAGAGAGAGAGGGTGAGGGATGGAGGGAGGGAGGGAGAGAGATGATTAGCCGAGTGACAGCCACAACCGAGTTATTTATGATGGTATAGGTGTGAACTCATTAACTCATGTCTCTCCCCTCCCTCCATCCCTCCATCCCTCCCTCCCTCCCTCCAGTCAGACACTCCTCACGAGCGGTATATATCCCACCATCCGGACGGTGTACAGTTTCGATTCCAGACAATCCATTTCGACAATAAATTAAGACCGTTTGTAGAGTCGATATTGTAAACCGTCGGAAATACAAGAAGTAAATTCGAAAGGGGGTTTGTTTGTAATGAAAATTCCCGTTTCTTGAGCTTTCATCGAAATTTATCCGAAGCCGACAAACTGACAGTATACATGAAATGGGTATACAACCAAAAACTCCCCAAACCGTCCCCAATATAACTAAATAATTGCTGATTCATTCACCCTTAAGTCGAGCATTTTTTTTCCTACGCACAGTCGGGGCGAAAAGCGCAACGACTTAGTTGCCGACCACTATAAAATGTATCCACCAGTCCATAACTTATAATATAGAAATGGATACAACAATGTTTCTTCCCGGGCCCAACAATGCTTTCTTCGATATTTGGTTGGGGAAAAAAAAAATCAACGTTTTATCCAATTTCGAGGCAAGTACCGTATCTTCGGATATAAAGAAATATTTCAAATTAAAAAAAAATATTACGAGTTTCGACACAAAATGATAATTATTCGATACATTTCTGAAGTATTTGTATTTGTCGTGGCCGGTGCTTTGTTAGGCAAACGCCCAGTGTCATAAACGGCAATAGAAAAATAATTCCAACGTCTCTATTGGAAATAATTGGTCTCAT
Source organism: Lethocerus indicus (assembly GCA_019843655.1). NCBI lineage: Eukaryota > Metazoa > Arthropoda > Insecta > Hemiptera > Belostomatidae > Lethocerus > Lethocerus indicus. Next base: position 29,669,559 of record JACDQD010000007.1, read on the forward strand.
TCGCATAAATTTCTTTGCGGCAACGAATCGCACTATGAACCGTTTGTAACCGGGTTCGAATCCCGGTCTTCAATTTAAATATGGAGTATTATACAGAGGGTGTCCGAACTGGGGATATTCGGGATTTTTTTTTTTTTTTTTTGGAAAAAAAACCCCCGGCCGGAAGGGTTTTTGCCCCCTCCTCCTCGTCGACTATTTTCCGGTCGCGACGTCTCGAAACCGGTTTCCGGGCGTCAGACGAGAGTGGGCGGAAAATTTCGCTCATATACGGAGAGTGGTCCAAAAAAATGTATCCACTCTTCAACAGTGCATAACTTGGAAACTAATTGGCCGAATTGTGTCTCATTTTTGGTGAAAGTATAGCTTAAAGTCCAACTTGAAGACATAATCACAAGTGTTATAGTTTTTGTAGTTGGGGCCCCATACAAAAGCGTTGTATTGCGTCGTTTCGTCTTGTCAGATTTTGACAGTGGCCGGATAAGTCAGTGTTCTGCTGTTGTCAGTTGTACCCACTGTTGTTACTCGAGTGGACGTGGCTTGGCGCAAGGCTTAGAATTGGATGAAAGGAAGTCCAGTTTTAGAAAATTGATATTTTAAATAGGAAAACATTGAAAATGAGGTTCAACGGCAATGGGGAAATGAGTATCGAACAGAGCCCAATATCAGTAGTCGGTGCTGCAGTTGGGGGCGGCATCGTTTCTAATAACGGTAACAATTTCGAACACCTACAGCTATATGATATCTTTAAGTTGGACTTTAAGCTACACTTTCATCAAAAATCAGATACAATTCGGCCAATTAGTTTGCAAGTTATGGACTGTTAAAGAGTGGATACATTTTTTTGGACCACTCTGTATATATATATATATGGGTAATTAGCGGCCTATATCTTGTTTTGTATTTTATCTTATCGTATCAAATTTATACTCAATGAACCGGTAAATGGTTGAATTTCCCTACAAAACATTGTAGGGTACAACAGTGTAAAGTCATCGCTAGCAGCTCGGTTATAAATTTCGTCCCGTTAGATATCCGTCTGTCTACGATTAATCTACGATAAATGTAGACTGTCTTCAGTTGTGGAATTGTGGAAGGGGCGACTTTCTACTTTATAGATCGGTTCATTTCTGGAAAATTTTGTGTCCCGGCGCACAATTATATCGTTTCTTCTTCTTCTTCTTCTTCACCGTTTTCATCTCTCAACCTCTAATTACCTGTTCGTGTGTCGGGCCGATAGGCCGTCAGTTCTTCTTCGTCTTCTTCATCTTCTTCACGTTAGTTCTCCTCCCTCCTCCCTCTTATTAATTTTCTTCAGGTCCGACACCTCCGAACAGCAAGAAATCAGCCCGAATGATGGGGAGGGTGAAAGAGAAGGGGGGGGGAAAAAAAAACCACGACAGGGAGATGGGAGGATTTTATAACTGGCGGCCAAATGTAAAATTCCCTTTTTTTTTTCTTATCCCGGATTGTGTTGTTCCGTTGTTGTTGTTGTTCCCTGGGGGAGAACAACACTCCCGGAAGTTGTCCTTCGGGCGTTCAACTCCTGTTGTGTTTATTTTTTTCTTCCCCTTCTTTCCAAAGAACTGTACATGAAATTATCTGGGCCCCTCCGGCCTACATAATAAATATACATATACATATCGGCCGGTTGTTAAGTGTTAAGTCGGTTAAAATACAGAATAGGGCCCCCCACCCCCCAAACATTGATATAATACCGATATATGTTTCATTAAATTTTCGCAATTTATCCGACGGGCGCCACTAGAAAACTAGAAACTGTCGTAGGGGTTGAAAAACGCGAAAATATAAGCTGTAAACAGATTCAGTATATTGGGGGTATCCCCCAGAAGTAATCGACATTTTGACTTTGGAATTCATTTTAAAAAAGAACTCTCCGCCGCCACTTTTTCCGGGCGAATTTTCGATAACCCCCTCTTGAGGAATTCCTCAAGACCCGAAATTAATAAAATCCCGTCCATTATTCCCGTATATCGTTCGTTCCCGGTTCGCTTTCTCCTCGTCCTCCCTTCACTCAATTACCCAACGACAAGTTACCCCTCAATCATCGTTTCAATTGCAACCCCCCGCCCCTCAAAATAAAAATATTGTGATCGGCAACTGAATAATTAGCGGATTCTTCTCATCGTTCGGGGGTGTGTGCGATCCACCCTCTGTGTTGTGCATTTTGGGGGGGATATGTAATAAACACATTTCAGAATACTCTTAAATAGATTTGAAGTAAAAATACATACAGATAACGCCGTCTCCAGTCTGGCGACGTAATCCGCAACGACTTAGTTGCCGACCCGACATAAATAGGGTTGTCGATTGTGAAAATGAGAAAAAAAAATATCGTACTGCAGTTTATTGTAGAAATTTTGTTTGATAAGACAAAAAAAAATTGTCGAATTACTGTAAACAGATTTCGCACTCTATTTCTATAGATGCTACTCCGTAATCTCTAGTATAGATTCTAGTCAACATTCCGGGGGGTTGGGGTTTATTTTTCACTGTATCTTCGGTACTACAACCACCCCTATAGTTGGTATCACCTTCTGTCTCCTGCGAATACTTTCGTATTACCTTTTACCTCCTTCCGCCCTTGGGCGTCCCATGACGCTGGCGACGACGACGACGATGGAGTCGGTAGAGGATAAAAATAATGATAATAATAAAGACGGTGCCGGCGCTAATAAACACCAGGTGGTGAGGTATATTACAAACCGCTGTGGGGCTGTCTATCCAGCGCCACCTGCAACGGCCCAATCTAAATCATCAACTTCTTCGGTCGACAAAACTGTTTTCCATCAATATTATTGAAGGGTTTTCCGCCAATTCCTTCCCTTTTTAGGGGGCGGGGGGGGGGCGTCCGACGTACGGACGAGATTCTTCTGTGTCAATCAATATATATATATATATATATATATATAATAATAGGTTCCACGAACAATGGAAACACTAAGGGGCCCTAGAGGGCTACAGTTATTGAAGTGTACGCAGGGGGGGGGGTTGCTCATGTACATACATAAATATTTATACGCATAATTCGATCCGGTCTCGGGTCTTGAGTCAACAATTGATTGAGCCCTTCGCCCTTATCCCCCGTTCATCCTGATCGTTTTGTAACCGTGAAGAGAAGTGGCGGCCGGAGCACCCGTCTACTGAACAGGAGGTAAATCATGTTCGTATTATCTTCGGAGGAGTTGAGAGGGAGAGACAGACAGGGGCGGGGGTGGGGTTGAACCTTTCTGAAGGGTACAAAGAGTGATATTTCAATTAGTCGGAGGGATGGAAAGGTTTGGGCCATCTTAAGGAGGCGTGACGTTTTCATAGCCGTCTCCCAAAGAGGGGTTCTTGAGGGGTTTTGCGCCACAGACCGCAACTTTTAAACTTTAAAATTATACAGACTGAGAGATCTCCGCGTCACCGGCTATAATATGTACAACGTCTTCAGTTTCGGCCGCTCGCCGTCTCTTCAGCGGCGGCGTATCTGTCAGTACGGCGGCAAACAGTCAAAAAAGCAATAGAAATCATAATCATAATCGGTTTGGGTGACGACCGCTAGACCGGTTTCGGCCGCTCGCCGTCTTCAGTAGCGCGGTGTCGGTCACTTTTGCCACTTTGGACGTTTTTCAGTGACACACAGTGCAGTGTGAGGATGTCCCCGGAAAAACATCCAAAGTGGCAACTGTGACCGAAACCGCGCTACTGAAGACGGCGGTTCGAATATAAAGTAAAGGCGAATAAAAAGTATACAATACGCTGGATTTCGTGTATTTCTTTCGTGGTTTGGTCTTTTGCCAGACCCCCGGTTTCGGCCGCTCGCCGTCTTCAGTAGCGCGGCGCCGGTCACTTTTGCCACTTTTTGGGACGTTTTTCAGTGACACACAGTGCAGTGTGAGGATGGCCTCAGTGCCGAAATCCAAAGTGCCAACAGTGACTGACACCGCGCTACTGAAGACGGCGTGTGCGGCCGAAACCGGGGCCTGGCAAAAGCGAGAGGAGAAACTCACAAAATCTACGGTTTCGGCCGGTCGCCGTCTTCAGTAGCGCGGTGTCGGTCACTTTTGGCACACCGATAATTGGACTTAAGCCAACCAACAAGACGACCGACACGCGGTACAAGTGACAGTGCAGTGGGGAGGACCCCGAAAAACATGCAACTACTGAAGACGGCGAGCGGCCGAAACCGGGGTCTGGCGAAAGACCAAACCCCCTCGAAGACCACGAAATACGCGTTCGGCACAATAAACAGACGGGTTTTTCTACCGAAAATGGCGGACGGCCGGCGCGCCGACAGAGACGCAATATCTGTCCATTTTTGGCACTTGGATGGCGAACGGCCGAAAACCGTCCGGCGAAAGTCCAAACTGGCGAGATGGGAGACGGAAACACACGAACAAAAGGTACGTTGAACTAATTTTTAAATTTGTTTTTCAACGTCTTCAATTCCTCATTTCCGCCCGTCTACAGACACATTAATCACTTGGCGTTAAGTTCACACTTTGCGACAACTTTCGTCTCAGTTTCTAAATATTCGACTTTTTTTTTGGGGGGTACATCCATTTGGACGGGGTAAAGCGGAGGAGAAAGAAGAAGAAGAAGAAGAAGAAGAATAAGGAGTTGAAGAGCGAAGGGCAAGAAGAGTTTATTGGTGGTGGGGGGATGGCTTAATCTTTTAATTAATCGCTCTTGTAATTGTATAGAGACCTTTACTTTAAAATTAATAATTGCATCGCTCGGTTGCAGTCAGTTAAGAGTATATTTATTATCCTCCCACTTTGTTTTTTTGCTTCCTCCTCCTCCTCCTCCTCTTCTTCTTCTTCTCCTTCTATCTCTTTTCAACTCCCCACCCTTCGTCCTACAACAGCTTTTCGTGTAGCATCGTTCACTCTATTGTTGTAGGGCCGAAAAGACCGGAGGGCTTTCTATAATTAAAATAATCGAGCCCGGCACAAATTTGACTGAAAAGTGTTTAAGATGTTTCCGGTTTGAAGCGTTCGAGGGCGAATCTTAAAGGGCACACTTGGGACCTTCAACCTTGAGTTGAGTTTAATATATACCTGTTTTGTGGTCTGCGAGGGCTTGTAATGTACCGTAGATTTCGTGGTGTTTCCGTCTCTCCTCTCGCCGGTTTCGGCCGCTCGCCATCTTCAGTAGCGCTGTGTCAGTCACCGTCGGCACGGCATATATATATAACAGACAACCAACGGAGTACAAATGAGAGTGACAGTGAGGTGAGGGAGGACGCCCAAAAAACATCTAACGGTGACTAACACCGCTACTGAAGATGGCGAGCGGCCGAAACCGGCCGGTCTGGCAAAAGACCGAACCGGCGTTTTTCGGGCATCCTCGACAAATCTATGTGTAGAAGTGGCACGGCGACAGTGGGCAGTGAGGACGCCCCGAAGAAACGTCCTACTGACACAGCGCTACTGAAGACGGCGAGCGGCCGAAACCGGCCGGTCTGGCAAAAGACCAAACCGGTGAAATCTACGGTATTCAACCTTGACCTTTAACAGCGCACAACTCGGACACACAAGATTCATTCTACAAACGTTGGCTACTGTTCGAAAGTAGTAGCGAAAACGTAGCTTTGACCCCAGTTTTGTCGTGTTTCTGTGTCTCCTCTCTGGCCATCTTCAGTAGCGCTGTGTTGTCGGTCAGTGTCGGCACTCTGGACGTTTTTACCCGACCGCACCGTCACTGTCACTGTTGTACCGTGGTGTTGTTTCAGTACTTGAGCGATACGAGACCGGAGTCCAAACTCAGTTTTTGGTCTCGAATCGTCCGAAATTTGGAATATTGCCGATATTCCGTCTAATCGGCATCATTTTTTCAGTATCCCGACTATTCCAGGACGAAGTTTCCAGAGAAAGGGATAGGCGATATACCGGATTGTAGCCGGCCGACAGGGACGTCCAGGAGGAGGAATAGCTGCACCGCGGTGGGGGGATAAATAATGCATCCTGTTGTTGAAAATTAATTCCATCTTGTTGTACACGTCTGGGTGGCGTCAGGCCGAAGATTGAAGAAGCGCTCAGGGACAATGATTTTTCTCAATCGATAGATTTCACTTTAAGTTCTGCAGACTGAGTTCGCGGAGACTCTAATGAAGTGGAGGAAATTTGAATTTTTCATTCCCAAATCGCTTAAACTCGACTCAAATTGTACGACGCCCCTTCTAATCGTGAATTGGACAACGATTCCAACACACATATATATATATATATATATATATATATATATATATATCTCTGATAGTCATTGTTAACGTCACTTTTTGTTCGGCCGCCGAAGAGTTCATCAAGTTCTCTCTCGGTGTAGAATTGTCGTTACAGGTTACACCGTACGTAAAGTCGAAAATTTTTTTTCCCAAATTCTACCGGACCCCGAAAGAGTTTTTACCGCCGGATAATTTACGTCCCGGGGAAGGGGAGAGTTACGCCCCGGTCGGATGAGGGATGGAGGGGAATGGGAGGAGGAGGAGGAGGAGGAGAAGGAGGAGGTTGGAGTAGGATCGTTTTTTTCTATACACCTCCGACGTGTATAATTTGAAGCCATAAATCAAAATGTGATTCCTTTAAAGCGCATGTAATTACTTACTCTTCTCGGAGAACTCGACCTCCTTTACACGAGGGCGAAAGAGCGCATGGAAGAGGAGGAGGAGGAGGGTGGAAAACGGACGAGAGAGAAAACCTGTGTTGGGATTGAAAATTGAAGTGAATAAAAGTGGTTGAGAGTTGATGACCGGATCATTGAACGGTCTAATTGAGCTGTGAGACGCAGCATATCGTCATCCGAATTCACTCTTCGCCGCCGATGAATTGCGGTGAACACCGCCAATTGAGGAAAACCCTCCGAAACTGACGATATCGTATATATTTTTCCCCGTTCCCGAATTGTGGCTGGTTATTTGTGGACTTTGTGGGAAAACCTGGCGTGATATTACGTGCTTATTGTTCCCGGATGGCGTGAGAGGTGTCCACCGTTTCAACTCGATCTTCCGCTCAGGGAGAGGGCCGAAAAGGAAAAAAAGGGAAAAACGTAAAACGTATCCTATCCCTTGAGCCCTTCACCCCACCCCTTCGAGTGAAGGGCACGCGATTCGAGCTCTATCGAGGCTAAACGGCGGATTCAATACAACCGGCGAAGGGCCGTCGTCTTCGCTATCGAAGACGGCGAAAGACCGAAAACGGGCGACCCCAGTTTGGGCGGGATTTCTCAATCACGTAGAACAAAATTGATTTTTTTTCTTCTTCTCGAGCCACGAAATCCCGGTTTCCCGAATTTCGTCATCCATCCATTACCCATCAATGAGATCTTCTCTGTGCCGAATAACAAGTGGGGGAAAGTGTCACCCCAGTAGAGAGGGACGATACTTATTAACCGATTAAGTGCCGTAGGCCCCGAATTGGGGGGATGGGTTAATTTTTTTCTACGACACGCTGGGATTGTCCCAGGTCTTATCTGTCAACTGCCCAGCGTCAGATAAAGAGATATTGAGTGGCGACAGTTTCGAAACAGTCCCAGACGCCGTTTTCAGTTCCGCGTATACCTTCACGGCTGGCGTATACCTTTTGAGCCGTTGGAAGAAATCTTTTTTAGCCCAGTTTGGCGCCCGCAACCCTTTTATAAGACGGGTCGCGATTGAGTCATTATTGCGGGGGGGTTTGAGGGCGGCAGACAAATCGGTTAAGTAACGCTCATGTGTAAAGCCGCGGCGAGCCGCCAGCCGGCGAAGTAACGCGATCGGATCTCGGCCGTAGAACGGCAATTGGGCGCAAGCAGTTAATTTTTATGCCCCTCTCACTCTCTCTCTCTCTCTCTCTCTTCGTGAGAACAACTATTTAGTGTCTGCACAGAGAGGGAGGGAGAGGGAGAGGGAGAGGGAGAGGGAGATGAACGCCGAAATAAAGATATTAAACCGACGGGCGGTTGGTCGGGAGAGGGCGGCCGTTTAGAGAAATAAAATGAAAATTATGGGCCCCCGCCCCCGACCACAGGGCCGGCCGCCAGACAGTTTCAAACTGGCGAAACGTGCCCGACGTTTCAGACAAATCGGAGACGGGAGATTCGAGACGTTTTACTGTTAAATCGAAAGGTCGGAAAATTTCGTCGAATTGTGACGCGACGAAAAGATGAAAGGTGAAATATTTCTGTCGTTTCAACGGCCTTATTTATTGAATACCTTTTGTCCCGATGGCCGATGGCGGCGGATTTTTCGAAAAAAAATCATTTTGTAGCGACGAAGCACACATTTTCACCTCCGGCATGGAGGTTGGATGACTCCAATTTGTACTGAACTGTATCGGCTGTAGAATGGATTTTTTTTGGGGGGTTTTTTTTTCAATACGGTTGCCACAACCCTTCACCGCAAGAACCGCTGTCGGAAATTCAAATCCGGCGTTAATTTTGGTACACACCTTTTCAGAGCGTAGAATCTGATACTGGGAAATCCAGCTCTACTTGGCGACACCGAAGAGATGTCATTTTTCTGGAAGGAAAATTGACGTTTCGCCTGGAAGAGACCGATGGAAAAAAGACGTATCCGTCGCTGGGAAAAAAACCGGGACACGAACGGCCGTTGAACGGCCGGCGGAATCGGACGAGGCGAGAAATGGGATGCGGGTGAAAAGGGAAAAAGAAAAAGGGAAAGAGAATGGCTAATGGGTGTCGTTCGTGTCGGTGTTGGCGCCGAGAGGGACGGCCTAATAATATCGAAAGAGCCGTTGATGCGCGGAAGATGGCGTGTCGGAGGAGGAGGAGGAGGACGGATAATGAAGAGGTTGATGAAGGCCTCGTCCCGGGTGACGGGGAAAACGGCCGAGGGGAGTTTCAGAGGGGGGGGGGGAAAGAAAAACGGAATCCTTCGAGAGACCCGGAGGCGCGAAACAGATCCTGCGGGACAGGCTTTAAGACCATCCCGAAGAAGAGACCCCCGCACGGTAACCCCCAATTATTATTCCCGAGGGACGTCAAATCTAAAGTATAACTCCTGAGGGCACCGACAATTTCCAGTTTTCCGGCTCCAGTTCTATATAATGGGCGGTTATATTTTCAATTTGGTGATACTTTCTAATTTCTTTTTTTATCCCCCCGACACACATTGGACGGCTCAAAAAGATATACTGAAAAACGTCAGTACGAGTCGGTAGAAATGTGGAGAAAAAAATGTTTTAATTGTTGAACAATGTTCAGAGAAATGATGAAAGTTTGGCGGCCTCAGTTCGATTCGAATCAAAGCGTTAATTTCGGTACAGCCCCTTTATAATGTTATGGTACTTTCGCAGAAGACAAAGTACCGTTTCCTAGTGATAGTATTTGTCTTATTTTTCGGGTACTTAAACGCAGAATCTATATCCGGTAGGCGACCGGTTTTTTATTTTTATTATTATTATTATTATTATTGTTTCGCTTATAGAAGCACGACGTCTTCTGTGGTTATGGAAATGTTGAATCCGTTTGAGTCATGAGAGTTCGAAAAAAGAGTGATTGAGATATGTACCGGTCTTTCGCTAGACCGGCTTCGGCCGCTCGCCGCCTTCAGTAGCGGTGTTTGACACTTTTGGCACTTCGGATGCCTTTTTTTTGGGGGGTGGGTTGTCCAAAGTGCCAAAAGTGACCGGCGCCGCTACTGAAGACGGCGAGCGGCCGAAACCGTAGATTTTCTGCGTTTCTCCTCTCGCTTTTGCCAGACCCCGATTTCGGCCGCTCGCCGTCTTCAGTAGCGGTTTCAGTCACTGTTCAGCCACTTTGGATGTTTTTTCTAGGGGCATCCTCACTGCACTTTGTGTCACTGAAAAACGTGGCAAAAGTGACTGGCGCCGCTACTGAAGACGGCGAGCGGCCGAAACCAGTGATTTTGTGAGTTTCTCCTCTCTCTTTTGCCAGACCCCAATTTCGGCCGCTCGCCGTCTTCAGTAGCGGTTTCAGTCACTGTTCAGCCACTTTGGATGTTTTTTCTAGGGGCATCCTCACTGCACTGTGTGTCACTGAAAAACGTGGCAAAAGTGACTGGCGCCGCTACTGAAGACGGCGAGCGGCCGAAACCAGTGATTTTGTGAGTTTCTCCTCTCTTTTGCCAGACCCCGATTTCGGCCGCTCGCCGTCTTCAGTAGCGGTTTCAGTCACCGTTCAGCCACTTTGGATGTTTTCTGGGGCATCCTCACTGCACTGTGTGTCACTGAAAAACGTGGCAAAAGTGACTGGCGCCGCTACTGAAGACGGCGAGCGGCCGAAACCGGTGGTCTGGCAGAAGGCCAAACCACGAAAGAAATACACGAAATCCAGCGTATTGTATACTTTTTATCCGCCTATACTTTATCTTCGTGTTCGGATACTTTATTACAATACTACTAGAGTGAATGAAGTGACTGTAGCTTAAGTTCTCGGGCTTTTATTGTACAAAAATATTGTTCAAAATTCACGATTAATGCATTACAATATTCAAGTATAAGGCCGGAACGCATGCACGAATCATCGTTTGTTATATAGTTTATCGATGTAATATTTCTATTTAAAGAAAATAAAATACGTTTGTATCTTGTATCTTGTACAATACTACTTATTTCGTGAAATTAGGGAAAAAAATTCGATTACGAACTTGCCCAGGCAACGACGCGTTCGGTTAGACGTCGATCGATCGACACGCGTTGAATGAAAACGAGTACACGAAAAGTTGTTGCCCTTAAAGTACAGGTCGGAGGTCAAAACCAATAATAATTCGCCCTCCAGTCCTCAGTATCATTTTTTTTTTCGTATTTTCAAAACGTCTTCAGTAGGAACCGTTACAGTTGAGCTGGGGCGCTGTTGAGGACAGCGACCTGTTTTTTTTATATAACGGGCCATTATGGGGGTTGTATATTGTATAGAGTTGCGGGGGCGCGTGTAGTATGTATATCGTTCTCATCTGCTGGGGGTGGTGGGGTGGTGGGAGGATAAAAATCAATATAAAACTACGTTTTAACATCGTCCCGGTTTTATATACAAGCGGGGATGATGGCCGGGCCCCCCCCCCAACTCACTCACTCCTTCTTCAACTCCCACGGACGACTCTTAATCTTTATTGCCCCATCTCACGACGTTATGACTCTATTTAGAAAGTGTTCCCTCTCCATCCTCTCTCTCTCTCCCACCCTCCCTCCATCCCTCCCGTTTTCCCGGTCTGGGACGCCCTCGGCCACGGGATAATAACCCAATCTTGTTGTGGCTCCAACACAGAGAAGAATGCGGCCGGGGGGGGGGGGAGAAAAACGTTCCATAAATCTGAAGATGGGTATCGGGACCCGGGGTACCGGGGGGGGTACGCTTACCACCTGCCCGGTACACGCTAATACGGCATATTCATATTTATTAACTCCTCAGTGTCTGTGTACACGTTCAATTAGCGCCCAATATTTACATTGTGAGAGATTTTTTCCCGAAAGGCACATGATTTTTGTAGACCGAGTTTGGGGGGACGTGGAGGGGCGGGGGGGAGTTTTCGTAGGTACAAAAAAGGGCACAAACTGGGATAACATCTGGCTAGCCACGGTAGTCGTGAATTGCGCAAGGTATACACAGAGAGTGGTCCAAAAAAATGTATCCACCGTTTAACAGTCCATAACTTGAAAACTGATTGAGGTAGTTGTCCATTTTTTTGGTGAAAGTGTAGCTTAAAGTTCAACTTAAAGATATCATCACACTGTAGGCGTTCGAAACGGTCGCCGTTATTAACATCCACAGACAGAAACGATGCCGCCCAACTGCAACGTGTTCAGTTGGATATTTGCACGTGAATGTGTACGATGGATTCTCGAAGTTCATCCAATGTGCGTGGGGCTTTTGGCGTCGATAAACGACGTCCTTTAATGCCCCCCACAGGTAAAAGTCCAGAGGAGTTAAGTCTATCAGCGATCGAAGGATATTATTGAACAGAGCGTCCGTCCGTCCTTCAGTGTGTCCCGAGGGAAGACGTTGTTCGGACGTTGTCGAATCAAAGATTCGGCGCCAGGGCGGCCCCAGGACGGGGGAGGAGTCGCCGAGGACGGCTGGAGGACGGGGCCCGGAGAGAGTCACCACTGGAGGCCGAGGGACCGGAAGACCGGGTGAGTGGGGAGCCTAAGACGGGAGCCTGGAGACGTCGGGAGGACGACTACCGGAAGATGACTGAGTGAGGAGCCTAAGACGGGAGCCTGGAGACGTCGGGAGGACGACTACCGGAAGATGACTGAGTGAGGAGCCTAAGACGGGATCTGGAGACGTCGGGAGGACGACTACCGGAAGATGACTGAGTGAGGAGCCTAAGGATCTGGAGACGTCGGGAGGACGACTACTAAGACGGATCTGGAGACGTCGGGAGGACGACTACCGGAAGTCGAGCCCTGGAGGGTCCTGGAGACACCTGGAGGACGACTTAAGCTCAGATGTATGAATCGGCGCGGCTTACAACTGCATTTACCTTTTTCAAAAATTCCCCACAAAATGTTCCAGGAGGATTTTCAACATTGAACTCCCAGTCCCAGTTTTCTGTCCGTTATTGGGGCGATCAAACTTCTATTGACCAAAAGTATTACTTTGTGGGAATGAAGTAATTTAACTGTCTATATATATATATATATATATGTGTGTGTGTGTGTGTGTGTGTGTGGTATTGAAAGAGTCATTAAAAAGTAATTTGGGCAGGTGTTGTCTAAGTGATAAGGTGTGTGCAGGGTTCTAGGGGGTCTGTATTAGGGGGTGGCGGGTTAAGGTTGTGATGTTAATGCGAGTAAGGGCTGCCGGTAGGGGGGGGTGGTATAGCGTGCACGGCCGATAGAGTTATTACCTCTATATTAGGGCTGGAGGCTACCCTCCCGCCCCCCCTACCCACGCTAGAGGCGTGATTGAATTTAAAACCACCCCCACCACCCGTTTTGTGACCCGCCCTAATTACCGCCCTTCGGGGCCCGGCACACGGCCGTTCGGAGCGCAAACAGTTCGGTCGAAACGTGAAGAAAATCCAGTCTCAAATTGGGGCCTAATTTACCCCCATCCCCATATATATATATATATATATATATATATATATATATATATATCAATCGAATGTTTGATTCGACAACGACCGAAACCGGGACAACAACGTCTTCCCTCGGGATAATGAGGGACGGACGGGACGCTCTCTCGACGGACTCGGAGTACTCGGTTCAAACCTAATAGACTTAGTTGGGCCTAAGTCCTCAACGACTTTGTGATCGGGCCATTTCATTTCTTCCGTTTATCCCCTCTACACCCCATCGATAATTCCCGGTTTCTGGAACCCGGTTCCAGAGTAACGTTCCGGGAACGTTTCGGCGGGATTTCTTACGCCTTCCTCCTGTGTTGAGGAGGAACTGTATATCACCACTGTTCGGAATACCAGTTTTATGGACGGCGGGGGTCGGAATCGGCCGTTCGCCATCTTCAGTAGCGGTGTCAGTCACTTCTTCTAGCACTTTCTGGACGTTTTTCGCGGGGGGGGGCGTCTTGACGCCGCACCGCTGTCACTTGTACCGTATTGTTGTTGACAGCACTGCCGAAAGTGACCGACACCGCTATCGAAGATGGCGAACGGCCGAAATGGCAACCGATTTCGTGTATCGATCAATTATCGAAAATTCAGTTTCGATGCTGCCGGTGGGTGGTATTCCGTATATATATATATATATATATATATATATATATATATATATATATATATATAGATGCAGGGTGTTTAAAGTGTATTATTATTTTCTAAATAGGATGAGAAGGGCGGTCGGTGTTAATGGCCGTGGCGTGTGACTGTTATTAGGCGATTGTAGTCGGTCCCGGTCAAGACTACCCTCCCTCCATCCCTCCCACCCTCCACATCCATCCCTCCCACCCCACCATCCCTCTCGGTTGGCACGATTGAATTTCAAACCACCCCCTTGTACTTCGCCTTCAATAGCACACACACATTAAGGAGGCGACGCTGCGGCCGACCCTACCCCTCTAGGGCCCTACAATACCGCGGTCTTCAGTAGCCGGCTGAGAAATACCGGCTGAGTGAATTATATCACGAAGGCTACAAGGGTAGGTATTCAATTGTGAAAATTCCAAATCCGAATATCCTATGAATTTATTAAAAATTCAAATATCGGTAGAGCCGTCGTTATCTTCCTTTTCACCGATGAGGGACACTATCGGTCTGCGGTTGGATAAACTATGAAACGTATAATTAAATCCTTTAATAGTGCAAGTATTACGCACGGCGGTATATATCTAATATATTTAAATTAAAATAGCGGAATATTGAAATATACCAACGGAGAGGTAGAATACAGGTTCTATACAGGTATTTATACCGTAGATTTGTTGTGTTTCTGTCCCCTCTCGCCGGTTTCGGCCGTTCGCCGTCTTCAGTAGCGGTTTTTCAGGCGGCATCCTCACAGCACTGTGTCACTCGTACTGTGGTATTTGTCAGTTTGTCGTATGTGTATATATATATATATATATATATATATATATATATATATACTTATGGCTAGCAGAGAATACGTATTGTCACGCTCACGCTACTGAAGATGGCGAGCGGCCGAAACCGGCCACAGAAACACACTTAAATCTACGGTATTCCAACCCCTCGCCGACCACAAAACAGGTATTTATACAGGTATTAACCGGTATATACCAGAGATTCCGATGGATGGCCGTGGCCAATGGATTTTTTTTTTTGTATTCTCCAGTATATAAATATCCACGATGCTGTAATATCTCTATAGAAATATCGGACAGAAAAATGACGAACCTACAGTAGATATTCCAACCCCTCGAAGACCACACACACGGGTATATTAAATTATTATTCGGTCCTTTATGAAATATTCGGTATCGAAATTACAGTACAGTGTCAGTACTGGAGGCGCTCTGGAGGTCCGGCGGAGGTCAAATAAAGGCCATTGTCGAGGTCATAGTTCAACACTGGGACATTGCACGAGCGTACGAAACCGTATCTACGGGGCTTAACGGTGCCGTAGACGCACTTAAAAATCTGTACAACGCCACTTGTTGTCGGTGAAATACGCAATTACTTAGTTGCCGATCCCGATACTTCAACGCCGGGTAAATATATATATATGTATATATGTATTTGAAACTGCAGACACTCACAGATATTTAACGCCGGTAGTCCATAGGATGAATAAAAAGTGAATGAGTGAATGAAAAGAAAAAAAGAGAAAAAAGCAGACTTGTATGTAAAATATGCCCACCAGATTGTCGGTTGTGCGTCGTGCGTCGTGCGTGCGCGCGGTGCGTGTGCGTGCCGGTGGCCGGGATGATTAAGTGATTATAAAACACAAGCCCGGGCCACAATTTATACTTGGTAATGTATTTTAAATAAGCTCTAATAGAGACATTATTATGGAAATTCGACTCGTTTTCGTTTTTCTATGTTTTTTTTTTTTTTTGGTTTTCTTCCTCTTCCTCCCCTTCCGCCCCTCCCTCCCTCTCCCTCCCACCCTCTCTCTCTCATGCCTCGAGTTCCCTATTTGAAAATTCCACCGATTAAAGCCCGGAGATGACTCGAAAGTGTTCAAATTTGAGACGATTCAAATCTCTACGTGGCCCATAAGCGTAATTCCGTTCAACTTGTAAATACAATTGAGGAATATTTATATGTATTTTTTTTTGGGGCGTAAAGGATTGTTTTTCCCGTCCTGGAATCCAGAGAGTACGAGGGGAGAGAGATCCGAGGATCAGAGAGAGAGAGAGAGAGGGAGAGAGGGGGCGGGGGAGTGTGTTGTTAATATAATTTGACGGAATTAAATATAAATTCGGTTTTAATAAAAGGGGCAAAGAAGAAAAAAAAGAAGAAGATGGGGGAATCCGAAGCCGGTAGTTAGCCGGGGAGGGGCGCCCATTAATCCGTGCCCGAAGAGAGAGTGAGAAGAAGGGATGGAGGGAGGGAGATGGAGCCGCTAATCAAGATTAATCTCGGTCTGCTCCTATTCCCGCCGTTCCCTCTATTGCCCTCCCGATTCTATATATATATATATATATATATATATATATATATATATATATATATATATATATATATATATACTATATTAAACGCGAGTTAACCCGGGGTAATGCCTAGGCGGTGTTGAAAAGCGCCAGGAGAAGGCTTTAAAGACTCCATTAGTTCGACTTCCGACCGTTTTTCGGTTTCATTATTTATTATTTTATTATTTTATTATTTTATTATTTTATTATTTTATTATTTTATTTTTTTTTATTATTTTTGCCACCGACTCGAATGCGAGACAATATCCACGGTCAACACATTAGTTATGCGATTCTCTGCAACTAACGAATTGGTTTTCGCAAAAGTTTTACGACGTGGGGTACATTCGTGGCCGGGCGGTACATTTGTACGGGTACAAAAATGGAGTATTTACAGGGAAATCCGCAGTTTTCCCGTTTCTCTCTCTTGTATCCGTACCTGATTTTCGTACACGAAAAACACCCGTTTTTACCCCGATTTCGGCCACGAAAACACAATTTTCGCGTCGTGAAACCAGTCTGAAACCTGTTCTTGTACTCAAAAACCACTTTTGAAACCGATTTTTACTGTGAAAAAACGCTTTTAAAGACAATTTTCGCGATCAAATACCGGTTTTTGACCCGAATTTTGCGCTCAAGGACCACTTTTTAACACGATTTTTGGCCCGAGAACGATTTTTGAACCCGATATTTGTACTGAAAAACCGCTTTAAAACCCGATATTTTTGTACCCAAAAACCACTTTTCAACCCAATATTTGCGCTGAAAACCGCTTTTGAAGCCCGCAGAAAACGTTAATTCGCCCATAAACCCCCTTTTATAACCCAATTTTCGCCCTTATTAACCGCTTTTAAAAATAATTTTTCTCTCCTTATCGTCCCACACTCGGTCATCAAGTGTCCCAAATTGAGTTACGGTTACAGACGTGTTTAAAAAATGTTACCACTATCCGCTCTAAAACGGGTTTACAACGCTCTAGAACCCGATTTTCGTACCCCGAAAACCATTTTTCAACACAATATTTGCTCTGTGAAAACCACTTTTAAAACATTGGAAAAACCGTCGCGTTTCTGTCTCGCCGGGTTTTCGGCCGCTCGCCATCTTCAGTAGCGCCGTTTTAGTCACTTCTGTCAGTTTCCGAGACGTTTCCGTAACCCGTCCATTACCGGCCGTCTTCGGGGGCCGACGCGGAAATCGATAAAACTCCAGAAATGAAAATAGATTTCTCTCGACGCCAATGAAAACGAAAGTGGCCCGAAACGGATTTTCGACCGGCCGCGAAACGATTTCGTGACCCGTTTTATTATTATTATTTAGTCGGCGCCGGGGAAAATGTGAAATTAAAAATCAATCTAGGGCCCCCATATTCCGTATCGCGACATGAACACGACCGATACGGACGTAAACAGTCCACGTGCCACGTGCCACGTGCCACATGCCACACATCAAGCACCAATAATCACTTAATATAATAGTGTAGGAGTAGGGGAGGGGTGGGGGGGGAGAGAAGCCCAAAAACATTGTATCATATCTAAATGATACATATACAAATACAAATACTTTTACAACGAATACAAATAGGATATCGAGAGAAACGATATACAAATAACAGTTCTCTACAACACACATATGCTTCAATAATGTGTTTAATGGTATCATGAAATAGTTTACAATATTGGTGTTACAATAAAAACCCGAGAGCTTAAGCTACACTGAATGATCGAATCAGTGATCTGAAACACCTAAATTTTCGATTTTGGGAGTTAAAACTGGCGTTTTTAGGGGCTAGAATGGCCTGTTTGGTGCTAAAAATGACCTTTTGGGTGCTAAAAATGGTCTTTTTGGTGCTAAAAATGGCCTTATTTGTGCTAAAAATGCCCTTTTTGGCGCTAAAAATGGCCTTTTTGGCGTTAAGAATGGCTTTCTTGTGGCTAAAAATGGCCTTTTGGGTGCTAAAAATGGCCTTCTTGGCGCTAAAAATGGCGTTCTTGGCGTTAAGAATGGCAAAAAATGGCTTTGGCTTGTGGCTAAAATGGCATTTTTGCGCTAAAAAATGGCCTTTTTTTTGGTGCTAAAAATGACCTTTTGGGTGCTAAAAATGGCCTTTTTGGTGCTAAAAATGGCCTTTTTTGTGCTAAAAATGCCCTTTTTGGCGCTAAAAATGGCCTTTTTGGCGTTAAGAATGGCTTTCTTGAGGCTAAAAATGGCCTTTTTTGCGCTAAAAATGGCCTTTTTGGAGTAAAAAAATGATATTTTTGGGGCTAAAAATGGCCTTTTTGATGCTAAAATTGGCATTTTTGGGCCTAAAAATGGCATTTTTGGCGCTAAAAAAAACCTGTTTGGTGTAAAAAATGGCCTTCTGGTTGCTAAAAATGGCCTTCCTGGTTCTAAAAATGCCCTTTTTCGCACCAAAAATGGCGTTTTTGTGGCTGAAAACGGAATTTTTGGCGTTAAAAATGGCCTTTTTGGGACTAAATATGGCATTTTTGGCGCCAAAAATAGCGTTTTTTGGGCCTAAAAATGGCATTTTTGGCGCTAAAAAAGGCCTGTTTGGTGCTAAAAATGGCCTTTTGGGTGCTAAAAATGGCCTTCTTGGTTCTAAAAATGCCCTTTTTCGCGCCAAAAATGGCGTTTTTTTGGCTGAAAATGGCATTTTTGACGTTAAAAAGTGCCTTTTTGGGACTAAATATGGCATTTTTGGCGCTAAAAATAGCCTTTTTTGGTGTTAAAAATGGCATTTTTGGCATTAAAAATGGCCTTTTTGGGGCTAAAAATGGCATGTTTTGCGCTAAAAAAATCCTTTTTGGGAAAGAAAAATGGCATTCTCGGCATTTTTTGGTGCTAAAATGGCATTTTGTCATTAAAATGAAATGGCCTTTTTGAGGCTAAAAATGGCGTTTTGGCGCTAAAAATTTTTGGCGTTAAAATGGCTTTTGGGCCTAAAATGTAATTTTTGGGTTAAAATGGTCTTTGGTTAAAAATGCCTTTGGGGCTAAAATTGGGGCATTTTTCTGGTTGAAAATTGCATATTTGGTGCTAAAAATGCCCTTTTTAGCCCCATTTTTAGCGGAAAAAGGGCCATATTTAGCCCCAAAAAGGCCATTTTTAACGCCAAAAATGCCATTTTTTCCCAATAAATGGTCATTTTTAATCAGAAAAATTCAATATTTATCCCCAAAAAATGCCTTTTCAGGGGCAAGTGTAACTCACATAGGTACACTTGTGGGTGGAATATGGGACCGATCTGAGAAAATTTTCGAAAAACCTAAATTTTCGATTTTCAACCCGCCGTTTCAGGGGCAAGTGTAACTCACATAGGTACACTTGTGGGTGGAATATGGGACCGATCTGAGAAAATTTTCGAAAAACCTAAATTTTCGATTTTCAACCCGCCGTTTCAGGGCAAGTGTAACTCACATTGGTACACTTGTGGGTGGAATATGGGACCGATCTGAGAAAATTTTCGAAAGATTTTCGACCCGCCTTTCAGGGGCAAGTAACTCACATAGGTACACTTGTGGGTGGAATATGGGACCGATCTGAGAAAATTTTCGAAAAACCTAAATTTTCGATTTTCGACCCGCCGTTTCAGGGGCAAGTGTAACTCACATTGGTACACTTGTGGGTGGAATATGGGACCGATCTGAGAAAATTTTCGAAAAACCTAAATTTTCGATTTTCGACCCGCCGTTTCAGGGGCAAGTGTAACTCACATAGGTACACTTGTGGGTGGAATATGGGACCGATCTGAGAAAATTTTCGAAAAACCTAAATTTTCGATTTTCGACCCGCCGTTTCAGGGGCAAGTGTAACTCACATAGGTACACTTGTGGGTGGAATATGGGACCGATCTGTGAAAATTTTCGAAAAACCTAAATTTTCGATTTTCGACCCGCCGTTTCAGGGGCAAGTGTAACTCACATAGGTACACTTGTGGGTGGAATATGGGACCGATCTGAGAAAATTTTCGAAAAACCTAAATTTTCGATTTTCACCCGCCGTTTCAGGGGCAAGTGTAACTCACATTGGTACACTTGTGGGTGGAATATGGGACCGATCTGAGAAAATTTTCGAAAAACCTAAATTTTCGATTTTCACCCGCCGTTTCAGGGGCAAGTGTAACTCACATAGGTACACTTGTGGGTGGAATATGGGACCGATCTGAGAAAATTTTCGAAAAACCTAAATTTTCGATTTTCGACCCGCCGTTTCAGGGGCAAGTGTAACTCACATTGGTACACTTGTGGGTGGAATATGGGACCGATCTGAGAAAATTTTCGAAAAACCTAAATTTTCGATTTTCAACCCGCCGTTTCAGGGGCAAGTGTAACTCACATTGGTACACTTGTGGGTGGAATATGGGACCGATCTGAGAAAATTTTCGAAAAACCTAAATTTTCGATTTTCAACCCGCCGTTTCAGGGGCAAGTGTAACTCACATAGGTACACTTGTGGGTGGAATATGGGACCGATCTGAGAAAATTTTCGAAAAACCTAAATTTTCGATTTTCGACCCGCCGTTTCAGGGGCAAGTGTAACTCACATAGGTACACTTGTGGGTGGAATATGGGACCGATCTGAGAAAATTTTCGAAAAACCTAAATTTTCGATTTTCGACCCGCCGTTTCAGGGGCAAGTGTAACTCACATAGGTACACTTGTGGGTGGAATATGGGACCGATCTGAGAAAATTTTCGAAAAACCTAAATTTTCGATTTTCAACCCGCCGTTTCAGGGGCAAGTGTAACTCACATTGGTACACTTGTGGGTGGAATATGGGACCGATCTGAGAAAATTTTCGAAAAACCTAAATTTTCGATTTTCAACCCGCCGTTTCAGGGGCAAGTGTAACTCACATTGGTACACTTGTGGGTGGAATATGGGACCGATCTGAGAAAATTTTCGAAAAACCTAAATTTTCGATTTTCAACCCGCCGTTTCAGGGGCAAGTGTAACTCACATAGGTACACTTGTGGGTGGAATATGGGACCGATCTGAGAAAATTTTCGAAAAACCTAAATTTTCGATTTTCAACCCGCCGTTTCAGGGGCAAGTGTAACTCACATAGGTACACTTGTGGGTGGAATATGGGACCGATCTGAGAAAATTTTCGAAAAACCTAAATTTTCGATTTTCAACCCGCCGTTTCAGGGGCAAGTGTAACTCACATTGGTACACTTGTGGGTGGAATATGGGACCGATCTGAGAAAATTTTCGAAAAACCTAAATTTTCGATTTTCAACCCGCCGTTTCAGGGGCAAGTGTAACTCACATTGGTACACTTGTGGGTGGAATATGGGACCGATCTGCAAAAATTTTCGAAAAACCTAAATTTTCGATTTTCAACCCGCCGTTTCAGGGGCAAGTGTAACTCACATTGGTACACTTGTGGGTGGAATATGGGACCGATCTGAGAAAATTTTCGAAAAACCTAAATTTTCGATTTTCAACCCGCCGTTTCAGGGGCAAGTGTAACTCACATTGGTACACTTGTGGGTGGAATATGGGACCGATCTGAGAAAATTTTCGAAAAACCTAAATTTTCGATTTTCAACCCGCCGTTTCAGGGGCAAGTGTAACTCACATTGGTACACTTGTGGGTGGAATATGGGACCGATCTGAGAAAATTTTCGAAAAACCTAAATTTTCGATTTTCAACCCGCCGTTTCAGGGGCAAGTGTAACTCACATTGGTACACTTGTGGGTGGAATATGGGACCGATCTGAGAAAATTTTCGAAAAACCTAAATTTTCGATTTTCAACCCGCCGTTTCAGGGGCAAGTGTAACTCACATTGGTACACTTGTGGGTGGAATATGGGACCGATCTGAGAAAATTTTCGAAAAACCTAAATTTTCGATTTTCAACCCGCCGTTTCAGGGGCAAGTGTAACTCACATTGGTACACTTGTGGGTGGAATATGGGACCGATCTGAGAAAATTTTCGAAAAACCTAAATTTTCGATTTTCAACCCGCCGTTTCAGGGGCAAGTGTAACTCACATTGGTACACTTGTGGGTGGAATATGGGACCGATCTGAGAAAATTTTCGAAAACCTAAATTTTCGATTTTCAACCCGCCGTTTCAGGGGCAAGTGTAACTCACATTGGTACACTTGTGGGTGGAATATGGGACCGATCTGAGAAAATTTTCGAAAAACCTAAATTTTCGATTTTCAACCCGCCGTTTCAGGGGCAAGTGTAACTCACATTGGTACACTTGTGGGTGGAATATGGGACCGATCTGAGAAAATTTTCGAAAAACCTAAATTTTCGATTTTCAACCCGCCGTTTCAGGGGCAAGTGTAACTCACATTGGTACACTTGTGGGTGGAATATGGGACCGATCTGAGAAAATTTTCGAAAAACCTAAATTTTCGATTTTCAACCCGCCGTTTCAGGGGCAAGTGTAACTCACATTGGTACACTTGTGGGTGGAATATGGGACCGATCTGAGAAAATTTTCGAAAAACCTAAATTTTCGATTTTCAACCCGCCGTTTCAGGGGCAAGTGTAACTCACATTACACTTGTGGGTGGAATATGGGACCGATCTGAGAAAATTTTCGAAAACCTAAATTTTCGATTTTCAACCCGCCGTTTCAGGAAGTGTAACTCACATAGGTACACTTGTGGGTGGAATATGGACCGATCTGAGAAAATTTTCGAAAACCTAAATTTTCGATTTTCAACCCGCCGTTTCAGGGGCAAGTGTAACTCACATTGGTACACTTGTGGGTGGAATATGGGACCGATCTGAGAAAATTTTCGAAAAACCTAAATTTTCGATTTTCAACCCGCCGTTTCAGGGGCAAGTGTAACTCACATTGGTACACTTGTGGGTGGAATATGGGACCGATCTGAAAAATTTTCGAAAAACCTAAATTTTCGATTTTCAACCCGCCGTTTCAGGGCAAGTGTAACTCACATTGGTACACTTGTGGGTGGAATATGGGACCGATCTGAGAAAATTTTCGAAAACCTAAATTTTCGATTTTCAACCCGCCGTTTCAGGGCAAGTGTAACTCACATTGGTACACTTGTGGGTGGAATATGGGACCGATCTGAGAAAATTTTCGAAAACCTAAATTTTCGATTTTCTTTCAGGGGCAAGTGGGTACACTTGTGGGTGGAATATGGGACCGATCTGAGAAAATTTTCGAAAAACCTAAATTTTCGGTTTCAGGGGCAAGTGTAACTCACATTGGTACACTTGTGGGTGGAATATGGGACCGATCTGAGAAAATTTTCGAAAAACCTGATTTTCCAGGGGCAAGTGTAACTGGTACACTTGTGGGTGGAATATGGGACCGATCTGAAAAATTTTCGAAAACCTAATTTTCGATTTTCTTTGGGGCAAGTGTAACTCACATTGGGAATATGTGACCGGCATCTTGAACGCTTTTCAAGTCCAACAGTTTAATCGGACAACACAGTACGGAATGGATTGTGGTCATTGAAGGGCTGTGAAGATGAAAGATGCCCATTAAGAGTTGGGCCGGGTGATAGTTGGCTGTTAAGTTTTGTCGAGGCAACCAATTTAATTGAGGGCTGTTTCAACCCTTCGCCGCCGGCTAATTACAGCCCTTGCCCCTATTCCCAGACCGCCGGCCTAATACTTCCCCCCCCCACCCCCATTTCCTAACCGGCCCGAAATAAGTTATTATAAAATTATACAAAAAAAAAATAGACCGCTCCCAAAAGAGAACTCTTCGTTTTATGAAATTTTATTCTGACGTTTCGATATCTTTATTATAGTAGGCGAATTAACGCTCCGATTTATGGCCCTCCCATTATTTTTATTACAGAATAACCGCTTCTTCGGGGCGGTTTGAATAACGTAGATTTCGTGTGTTTCTGTCTCCTCTATCGCCTGCTCACCGTCTTCAGTAGCGTTGTGTTAGTCACTTTGGCACTGTATATTATATATATATATATATATATATATATATATATATATATATATATATATATATACAGATGACAAACGGACAACTACCAAAGTACAAGTGACAGTGGGGAGGATGCACGAAAAACAACAGAGTCATCCAAAGTGCCGACAGTGACAGTGACTACTGAAGATGGCGAGCGGCCGAAACCTCTCGCGTCGCTTTTGCGAACCCTCAACCCCGAAAATATGACGAAACGCAATTTTCCCCAATAAGCGCGATAAAAACGTCCGGACGCGCCAACAGTTGGTGACACCGCTACTGAAGACCGGCGAGCGGCCGAAACCTGTGGTCGGAGACAGAAACAGGATACAAATCCGCTGTCTTTCTCTTGAGTCCTATCACAGCCTCCGGATATAATATACCGAATATATATATATACTTTTCGTGGGCCGTTACACGAAAATAAGCCCCAGGTATTCGTGTCGTTGAATGGCGTGCTGAAGATTCGAGCGTGTCCTTCCACTTTGACAGTGGTTCGGCTCTTTCTCTCTCTTTTTTTTTTTTTTTTAACGTTTTAACAATTTGTAAGTTGGCTCCGGCTTGCGGTAATAATAAGAGAGAGAGAAGAGTAGAGTGGTAAGTGGTAAGCGACCCGCCCCTGCCAACCGGTAATTACAGTGGACGGGCGCTTAGAACCGAAGGATGTCTTAATCTGTTCCGAAGCCCTCCGAGGGGGGGGGGGGGGCGTTTATAATGCGTAGTTATAACTTAATTCTAAACCACTTCGACGGGCCACCAATTGAATTGATACGGCCCACGCCCCTAAGAATTTTAAGTAGGCAGAAGAGACCAACAGACGGCGTTATCGGCAACTAAGTAATTGCGGAATTCATCCACGACAAGTAAGTGCATATTCTTAAGTACGTTATCTTTGCGCAGATAAGCCGTAGATGCCGTTTTCAATGCGGGTATAAGATGCATCCAGCTGCAATGTCCCGTGTCCAACAACGGCCTTTTTATTCGGTCATCGTCGGCCTCCGGACCGGACGTCCTCAGGAGCGCTACTCGTCTTTCAACCGGAAAATCCTTTTAGGGCTTCGCCACAGTTATCCGTGCCGAAAGTGTACTCAAAAGTATGTACAACGCCGTTTGTCGTCGTGCTGAATATTCCGCAATTACACTTAGTTGCCGGCCCGAATATTTTCGCCGGGCCTAACCGGTCTGTACAGAAAAGATCTCTCCTCTTACAAATCGGGAACTTGAGGAATTTGGCCGACCGGAAGACTTGGGCAAACAAAGTTCCCGATATATATATATATATATATATATATATATATATCGATGGCGGGTGATATAGGCAGTCAAATAACTCAACCTATATATATATATATATATATATATATATATATATATATATAGGGTCGGCAACCAAGTTCCGTCGCCGGAACTTTCGGAGACGGCGCGTTATCTGCCCATTTGTACGCACGTTACGCACATCCTGAGACCTATTTGAGAATATTCCGGAAAAATACGTTTACTAAGCGCGACAGAAGGGTGAACGCGCCCGAAAACACCCGGAGATGAGAAGGGTAGGCAATTATTCAGTCGCCGACCCAATATATATATATTATATTTTGACTTTTCATGTATATCGGCTTCGGATAAATTTTTGATGAAACCTCAAGAACTGGGGGATTTTCATTTTCTTTGGTGCGATTCGAACAACCCCCCCCCCTTTTTCATATTTTTCTGAGAAGAATCAATTCAATTAGTCAGTCGCCGACCGGGTGGTTTTTTCCAATACGGCCTTGCGTTTTCCAATTTTTCAGGGATGTTCCTGTTCCAGTAACGGTCTGAACGGGTTGCAGACAGTACAGACGGGTACAGTGTAGTAACACTGAAAACGTTACTACGGGTCAAAGTGTGTAAAAATATACCGTGTGGCGCCTATCCGGGCGTTCCAACCCCCTTCTGCAGGTATTCCAGGAACGGTACCCGGGTACCTCCTCCCGGGGGGTATATTTCCCCCACCCCCTTCCGGGGCCATCCCCCTTATATTTAATAGTAATAACAGGGCCCCCGGAAAGCAGCACGACGTCCACTCCGGTCCGCCTCCGCTTCATACATATGTAAAGCGCCCCCCCCACCACCGTACAAATTGATTTATATGGCGTTAATAATATTTAAAAGCCGAATTATTAAATTGGTCGCCCCCGGCCACGGGCCCGATCAATCTCGGCCTATTTAGAGGGAGAGAGAGAGAGAGGGAGAGGGAGGGAGAGGGAGGGAGAGGGGCCTATCCAGCCTACAGAGTGTTGCCTCTCTAAAGGGGCCTGTTATTAAAGATCTTATTAATTTAGTACAAGTCAAAACAGTCATTTATCTCGGTCCCGCTTCAACGGGCCGAATTTCTGGACCCCGGGGGGGTAGGTGAGTGGGGGGGACGAAACTCAGAAATAGTAGGAGGGGGGATGTAAATAGTTCGTTTAGGAACCGGAGATTTTATAAATCCCGTTTGGCAGCCAACGGAGAGATGAAAAACTACCCCCCCGGACACCTGAAGGGTTGCCAACCCTTCACTGCGAGAATGGCGGCATTAATCTGGCGTTAATTTTGGCCCTTTATATTGTAAGTTTCGATGCCATTTTCCGAAAAGAGGTTCACAAACAACAAATTTACGGTTCCGTGTCTGTTCTCCTGAGTCGCGTCCGGGGGGTAGAAACATCCCCCACCAAGTGGTCCTTTCCCCTTCGGGAAAATTGTAACTTTCGCTTATACATTGAGGCGTCTGTTCTCCTGAGTCGCGTCCGGGGGGTAGAAACATCCCCCACCAAGTGGTCCTTTCCCCTTCGGGAAAATTGTAACTTTCGCTTATACATTGAGGCGTCTGGTCGCGTCCGGGGGTAGAAACATCCCCACCAAGTGGTCCTTTCCCTTCGGAAAATTGTAACGCGTCTGTTCTTCTGAGTCGCGTCCGGGGGGTAGAAACATCCCCCACCAAGTGGTCCTTTCCCCTTCGGGAAAATTGTAACTTTCGCTTATACATTGAGGCGTCTGTTCTTTTCAGTCGCGTCCGGGGGGTAGAAACATCCCCCACCAAGTGGTCCTTTCCCCTTCGGGAAAATTGTAACTTTCGCTTATACATTGAGGCGTCTGTTCTCCTGAGTCGCGTCCGGGGGGTAGAAACATCCCCCACCAAGTGGTCCTTTCCTTCGGGAAAATTGTAACTTTCGCTTATACATTGAGGCGTCTGTTCTTTTCAGTCGCGTCCGGGGTAGAAACATCCCCCACCAAGTGGTCCTTTCTCCTTCGGGAAAATTGTAACTTTCGCTTATACATTGAGGCGTCTGTTCTTTTCAGTCGCGTCCGGGGGGTAGAAACATCCCCCACCAAGTGGTCCTTTCCCCTTCGGGAAAATTGTAACTTTCGCTTATACATTGAGGCGTCTGTTCTTTTCAGTCGCGTCCGGGGGGTAGAAACATCCCCCACCAAGTGGTCCTTTCCCCTTCGGGAAAATTGTAACTCTCGCGTATACATTGAGGCGTCTGTTCTTTTCAGTCGCGTCCGGGGGGTAGAAACATCCCCCACCAAGTGGTCCTTTCCCCTTCGGGAAAATTGTAACTTTCGCTTATACATTGAGGCGTCTGTTCTTTTCAGTCGCGTCCGGGGGGTAGAAACAACCCCCACCAAGGTTTTTCCAATCATGGAAAAATTAATAGAAAAACGCTATATGTTTTATTCTCGAATAAATAAGTGTTACAGCTTACAATCCCGTATATCGTAAACGATAAATATCGATTTTTTCCCTTATTTCGAGGGCACAACAAGTTGTGAGGGGTTCAACAAAATGTCGTGCTTTGAAAGTGGCCGATTTTTGTACCTACCGAATATTTTCCGGGTACACCGAGTTTTATAATTATAAAATAATGTCGGAAACCAAAAAAAAAAAAAAAAAAGAAAAAAATGTAAAATTAGTAGATGGAAATTGCACTTGGAGTGCAATCGATTCGGTTAATAGCGCTTGTTGTAATACGGTTTTAATTCGGCCGTTCGTTTTCCGATTTCGTGAGTTTCAACAATGAAATATAAGCTAATTGTACTTGGGATTTAAAAGCTATTTGTTTAAAGGAAAAATTCAGTTCACGACATCGCCAGTTAATTGAGACTCTGCGCCTTAAGACTCGTTTATTGCTGTTTCTTTACTTGTTCCCTTTTCCTTCGCTCGTTTTCGTTTTCAGAGGAAAAACAAACTGAAGTTCGACTTTAATGTCCGAGCGGCGAAACTTTCGCCGAGAGAAGTTCAACAGCTCAGTTGGCCCGACACGGGACAATTAAATTCCAGACCTTATAATTTGCCAGCTCTCCTCTAAAATCTTGTAATAAACCGATTTTCATTTTATCCCCCAGAACTGTTTTTCGGCGATAAAAAAAATGTCCGCGACGCATTCTTTTACTCGACCGGGTTTCGGGGCCGTTCGCCGTCTTCAGTAGCGTTGTCGGTACTTTGGCGGGGGCATCCTCACTGCCGACTGTATCACTGTCACTTGTACTGCAGTGTCAGTTGTATATATACTTATCTTGTTATCTGTTGTTGTCTTATTTGGGAAACCGGTCTAGAAAAAGACCGAAACGGCGAGAGGAGACAGAAACACGGGAAATCTACGGTAACCCATAGGGAAGTTTAACAGACCTGTTTTGTGGTCTGCGACGCATTCTTTTACTAGACCGGTTTCGGGGCCGCTCGCCATCCTCAGTAGCGGTGGTCGAGAGTCTGAATCTTAAAATTTTCCTAAACGCCTTGACGTACAACGACCATTTTTTAAAGTACGTCAAAGCTGTTGTTGTTCTATCGGCTGTACAGTAAGTGGTACTGAAGATGGCGAGCGGCCGAAACGGGACTGTGACGCGTGGGCTCGGATAATTGAAGCCGGTCGGCGGTCCGCCACAATGGGAGCGCTGTCAGCGACTGCGGTACTGGAGATGGCGCACGGCCGAAACCGTATTGGGCCGGGAGTGATTCTCTCTCAAGATGCAAGAAAACGAAAGCGTTTTAAAAATCGAAAGTATAACGCAGAATGTTTTGCTAGACCGGTTTCGGCCGCTCGCCATCTTCAGTAGCGTTGTTTTCAGACAGTACAAGCGAAAGTAAGAGCGCGGTAAGGATGTCCCCCGAAAAACATCCAAAGTGCCGACAGTGACTGACACCGCGCTACTGAAGATGGCGAGCGGCCGAAACGGGACTGTGACGCGTGGGCTCGGATAATTGAAGCCGGTCGGCGGTCCGCCACAATGGGAGCGCTGTCAGCGACTTCGGTACTGGAGATGGCGTACGGCCGAAACCGTATTGGGCCGGGAGTGATTCTCTGAATATTTCTGCCTTTTGCCAGACTGCGGTTTCGGCCGCTCGCCATCTTCAGTAGCCGTGTTTTCAGACAGTACAAGCGAAAGAAGAGTGCAGTGGGGATGCCCCCAAAAAAACAAACATCCGAAAGTGCCGACAGTGACTGACACCGCGCTACTGAAGATGGCGAGCGGCCACGAAACCGCCGAGAGGCGAGAGAAACACCGCGAACCTACGGTATATTCCAAACCCCTGGCGGGCCACAAAAACATGTGTATGTCAAACCTAAAAACCGAATCGTCTACAGGACTACTGAGTCGGCGGGGTACAGCAGAGTCTAATAACAAAGGCGGTTGTAGACCGTTCATTTGATTGATAATAGGCGCCGTCTCTTCGGCCATCAAAAACGTATTTTCATCCCGCCATTAGGCCGGATAATAGCCGTTTTCTTACGTGATGGGCCCCACTTTCCCCCTTTCCACCTTCATCGGGGCCCCCGTCCTCAGTGGACGTCTTCTTCATCATGACCTCCCGCTCCTAATGGCCCGGACGCCATCTCCGCCGATAACCGTGATGATGATCGTGCTCATGACGATCGCCGATCTTTTCTCGCGTATAACAGCCGATAATCTGACGACTGAAACTCGAATATTCGTCGGCGAACAGAATTTTAAACGTTTACATCCATTTTTCATGACCTTCAGAAGACCCGTCTTGTGGTCTTCGAGAGGTCGGAATACCGTAGAATTCCTGTGTTTCAGTGCTACTCGCCGGTTTCCGGTCTTTTGCCAGACTGGAGGACGCCCGAGAAACGTCCAAAGTGTCAAATTGAGTAACCGGGCTACTGAAGACGGCGGGCGGCCGTAATCGGTCCGGCGGAGGACCGTAAACCGGCGAGAGGGGAGACAGCGTAGATTTCGTGCGTTTCCGTCTCCCCTCTCGCCGGTTTCCGGTCTTTTGCCAGACTGGAGATACGCCCGAGAAACGTCCAAAGTGACTGACACCGCTACTGAAGACGGCGGGCGGCCGAAACCGGTCCGGCAAAGGACCGTAAACCGGCGAGAGGGGAGACAGCGTTGATTTCGTGCGTTTCCGTCTCCCCTCTCGCCGGTTTCCGGTCTTTTGCCAGACTGGAGATACGCCCGAGAAACACCCAAAGTGACTGACACCGCTACTGAAGACGGCGGTCGGCCGAAACCGGTCTGGCGAAGGACCGTAAACTGGCGAGAGGGAGACAGCGTTGATTTCGTGCGTTTCCGTCTCCCTCTCGCCGGTTTCCGGTCTTTGCCACTGGAGATACGCTACTGACACCGCTACTGAAGACGGCGGGCGGCCGAAACCGGTCCGGCGAAGGACCGTAAACCGGCGAGAGGGGAGACAGCGTGTAGATTTCGTGCGTTTCCGTCTCCCCTCTCGCCGGTTTCGGTCTTTTGCCAGTGACAGTGCGGTGAGGATGCCTAAAAAATGTGGCCGACGCCGCTACTGAAGATGGCGAGCGGCCGAAACCCACGAGAGAGGAGACAGAAACACACTACCGTATTCGCACGACCATTAGGAATATTCATCGGCAAACAAAATTTTAAACGTTTACATCCGTTTTTCATCACCTTCAGAATACCCGTCTTGTGGTCATCGAGAGGTCGGAATACCGTAGAATTCGTGTGTTTCCGCTTTCCCCGCCGGTTTCCGGTCTTTTGCCAGACTGGAGGACGCCC
This sequence comes from Lethocerus indicus, assembly GCA_019843655.1. Classification (NCBI taxonomy): domain Eukaryota; kingdom Metazoa; phylum Arthropoda; class Insecta; order Hemiptera; family Belostomatidae; genus Lethocerus; species Lethocerus indicus. Next base: position 29,700,516 of record JACDQD010000007.1, read on the forward strand.
GAGAAACGTCCAAAGTGCCGAATCGGGTAACCGGGCTACTGAAGACGGCGAGCGGCCGAAACCGGGATCTCCGGCAAAAGGCCAACCGGCGAGAGAACCGCGCGAAATCCGGGCTTTATTTATTTATTTCCCTCCTTATTTCGAGCCGTAACAATTTCTAAAAAAATTATATTCAGGGCGATTCGATAACGGAGAATACAGTTTTTCCACTCAATTTCGCTTGGAAATTGGACGATACTGGGCCGCGGATATTCTACAGAATCCGTTCCAGCCGACGACTAGAATCCAAAGAGGCAATATTTCAGCAATAAATCTGACTTCCGGCCGGATAAAAATGCAATTTCAAGTGCGGACAACATTGAAGCGCGCCCTGGATTTGAGACGACGCGGGATCGAGACCCGTTCCGCAGTTGGCAATTGAATATTCAGAGTATTCTCTTAAAATTTAGGCCCGCCATAAAGATAAGAAATATTTAATTTAATAATAATTTACTTTCTTCCAAATACCAATTTTCATAATCACTTCAGTTGCTGGTTTACGGCGAATAAATTACCCGCCTAAGACCGCCTTAATAAGACAATTCTTATTAGTATTTTTTGTCAATACAATAATATTTTTTTACCTGTTTCGTGGTCTGCGAGGGGTTGGAGGAATACAGCGTAGATTACGTGTGTTTCTCTCTCGCCGGTGTTTTTTCATTTGCCAGACGGCGGTTTCGGCCGCTCGCCGTCTTCAGTAGTCACTGACGGCACTTTTTCGCGCATCCCCCACTGTCACTTGTACGAGACATTGGGTTGTGTCAATCTCCAATATTGATGAACGCTGAATTTGGACCGGTGCCGAAAGTGACTACTGAAGATGGCGAGCGGCCGAAACCGGGGTCTAGCAAAAAAACCGAACCAGCGAGACAGAGACAGAATAGATTGTAGATTGTTTCTGCCCTGCTACGGATGGAATGGTCTTAACCGCCAGACCGGTTTTGGCCTCTCGCCATCTTCAGTAGCGGTGTTAGTCACCTTGGATTTTTTTTTTTTTGGCATCCTCATTGCACGCTGTCACTGTCATTTGTAGTGACAGTGAGGATACCCAAAAAAACATCCGAATTGACTACTACCGCTACTGAAGATGGCGAGCGGCCGAAACCGGGGTCTAGCAAAAAAAAAACCGAACCAGCGAGAGGAGACAGAAATATATTGTAGATTGTTTCTGCCTCTATGGCCGGTTGGGCCTTTCGCTAGACCGGTTTTGGCCTCTCGCCATCTTCAGTAGCGGTGTTAGTCACCTTGGATTTTTTTTTTTGGCATCCTCATTGCACTGTGTCACTGTCATTTGTAGTGACAGTGAGGGGATACCCAAAAAAACATCCGAATTGACTACTACCGCTACTGAAGATGGCGAGCGGCCGAAACCGGTCTAGCGGTTAAGACCGAACCGGCCGTAGGAAATTCACTGTATTAATTTCGTTCATTTAGAGAGGAATAACGTTCACAGATATAAGCGGAAAATAGGAGTTAATAAGTGACAAAAACCCAAAAAAAAAAAACCAAATGCTGTCTCTTCTCTTTATAGATCGAATAAATATGTATTTTTTTATGTTTAATATCTTATACACTGTGTACAGAATGAAATGCGATTTATACACCTACTCTTTGGGGGTGAATTAGGAAGGGATAAGGGGTGGAGGGAGGGGGTAAATTCGGGGTCTATTCACATGTTTCGTAGGGGGGTCGATTTGTGAGTTTTTAGGGGTGAAAACAATAGACGCAACTGAAGACGCCGATAACAATAGATTTTGCGCCGTTTTGCGTTGAATTCCGCTTGTATTTAACTGTCTATTTTTTCCCCCCCCCCTCCTCAATCGGATTCTGTAGATTTTATCTTCTGTCCATCTTCAACTGAAGATTTTCACTGACTGTGTAGCGATTGAAGAGGGACGAAAACGACAACAACAACAACAAGAACAACAAAGTACGGCATTACAAACGTTTGTTTCTCGACAAATCACAATACAAAATATTGTCGAAACGGTCGAAAATTGTACGCGGCGTGTTGTCGAAGAGATTCCTATTTCCTATCTTCCAGCGCTTTGTTTCTGTACAACAAAAGTTGTTGTAGCCGAACGTATACAAATTTCCCGTTGAAATTGAAAATTTTACGATTTTACAATTGCCGTCCGGATTTTTAACCGGGAATTCAATTTTCCGGGGGCCCCAAAATTGGGGAAAAAAATCGAAAAAATACCCGTTCGATTGGGGTCCTCAGTAGCGCATCAGGGTTTTTTTTATACGTAGTTATTTATACGTTTATGCCTGTTTTTTTAACGGCGGATTAAAATACGAATCTCTCCCTTTCAACGCATTTCCTTTTTTCTGACGTGATGATTGGGAAACTTTTACAAAAGTTTTACAGATTTTTACATACAGTTTTACAAAATTTTGTCTGGGGGTTGTTTCTATTTTTTAAAAATTTTTTTTTTTATTGTTATCGGCGCTGTAAATTGTCGCAGGACGCGCACAATCGTCCGAACGCAACTGCGAGACGGTCAATAAAAATAATAATAATTTATATTACAATTAGAGATTTAAACAACAGAAACGAAACATAAAAATCGACGGAATAAATGAAATGTAGGCGTAATAAAAAAAATTATGTTCGAATCACAATCAAAACGAGATATATATATATATATTAACACTGGCAGCCCTAAAGCTTCTAAAAGTCTTAACAATTATAATAATATTTAACATATTTTTTGTTAATCTTTATTTATTTATTTATTTTATTTTTTTCATCCTTTTCGCCTTCGTTATATTACACAATAATACCTCGGTAGTATATATTGATACACGTAGAGATACATAATTTATTTATATATATATTTATATCGGGGTGGGGGTTGGGTTGGGAGTTTGGGGTTGAGGGGATGGGGTTCTCCTTTAACCTTTTTAAATCCCGAATTTTTTTTAATTTTTGGGGGGGGGGGTAAATTTCAAAAAATAGGACAATTGAGGTTTAGTATTTAATACTTTTCGTACGGTCTATTATATATATATATATATTTATATTTGTATTACACTATATGTACAAAAAGAGCCGTTATCGGGAATTTTAATCTTTTTTTTTTAAACGATCCGACGGGTGTCTTCTTCAGTTTATTTACTTTGGCAATGGAAGAAGTCCCAATATTTTGGACGAAACTTCGTCAATAAATAAGTCAATTTACAATTTTTCAAATTTTCCCGATTTTCAGTCGGGAAAATGTACACGGCGCTGACGATGTACCGCGTACATCGCTGGGGACGGCTTCTTAAGAGGGCGGTCGGAATAATTCTAAAATCCGCTTTATTAATTTATTAATAAATTTTTTTTTTTACGTTTCCCGACAGAAGGGAAACACTATAGAACTTTCCACACAGGTCATCGTTTGGGGTAGAAGAAATTTTTCGGGGTACTTTTCGGCGCTCAAAAACCGTGTACCGATTGTGAAAACCACCCCGAGCCCGGGGGGATGACGACAGAGAAAAAATCGGTCGGCGCAATAAACAAATATCAATTAATAGTAATAAAAATCAACTTTAAACGTTGGAAAACTCAATCCGGACGATTCGAAACATTCGGCACGTTGAAAGACATTTTTTGCCGATTTGACATTTTTCTTGGAAAAAAAAAAAAAAGAGATTTTTTTCACTTCTAGCGGAATCCCAAATTTTCCATCCCTTTTTTTTTTACAAAAATTAAGATCGAACAGAAAAAAAGTGAAACGCTTTCAATTTTGAAATAATTCAGAGAATAGAAAAGGGACATTTCCCTTTATTATTTTAAGAAAATTTCTCCCGGATTCCAAATTTTTTTGCGATTTTTCGGCCGGCCGGCCGGAAAAGTACCCCGTATTTTATTTTATTTTATTTTTTTTTTTGTTGGCCGGTTCCAAAACCGAAATTCGTCCCGTCCTCGCACTTTGTACGATTTCGGCGGCAATTTTCTTTTTCTTTTTTTTCGCCCTTCTTTAAGGGCGCGAATCGGGGGAGGGAGCCCCCCACCCGTTATTATTCCCCCGTTTTTTCGGGCCGGCCCTTCGTCGAAAACCCTTTTCCAGTCGGGCGGAAAAGCAGGGTTGGAAAACGGACGAAAGTCGGAAAATCGATTTTCCTCCGATCGAAACTTTCCGCGATTTATAACGAAACGACGACTATATTTAGAAGCGCGGGAAAAACTGAAAAAAATTCATTTACAAATTAAAGCAGTTAGAAATAGTCCGCGGAGAAGAAGTTTTTCATCGATGACCCGAAAATAGCGCTTTTCAACGGGGTTGGTAAGTACGGAAATTTTTTTTCTGGGCCGATGAAAACTTACAAATAAAACCAATTTTTTATTTCCAAGAAGCGGTTTTCATATTTTATATCCTACTTTCGGATGTTCGGCCAAAAAATAATCGGCTACTCCTGCGGCACCCCGTTTCGTACCTCATTTTTTGGTAAAAATGTACATAAAAAAATGTATCAATTTGTTATTAATACGGAGTATTTGTGCCCCAACACCGGGTCCTATAACATGGCGGTAGGTCGTTTGAAATGGCGCGTGACAAATTTCAAAATTACAAAACTTTTAAAAAGAAAATAACCATCGATATATGTATATATTGACAGCGTTAAATGGAAGAAAGTCGGCACGAGTGGTAAATATGAAATCGTCGTAATATTCCTACTGGAATTCCAGGTTTTTGTTCCTGCCGTTTTGATTGGGGCGAATGGGGAGACTGAAAAAGGGTGAAGGGCCGGCACGAAGGGCTATCGAAATCAAGAAGTATCGACGTTTCGTCGACGACAGTTCGGCTCGATGATATGTTTGTTTACAAGACACACAACGGAAGGGGGTTGGAGGGGTGGCAGGGGCTGGGGGGAAGGTCGGGACACTTAATAAATTATATATATATATATATGATACATAGTTTAGAGATACATATATTATAGGGAGAGTGGTGGTGGTGGTGTTGTATGTGGTGGGTGGTTATGTGGAGGCAGGGTGGTGGTGGTCCTGCCTGGAGAGTAGCGACTCTATGCTGAAGGGTTGTTGGCGGACCTCCTGGGGGCGGTGGGGGTGGTGGTGGTGGTTGTGGTGTTGCGGGGGCGGTGGGTGTGGCCAGGGGCGGTAGAGCTGAGGTCGAGTGAGGAGGCGGTGCCGAGGGGCGACCCGCCCCGACCCAACCCCGGCACCGCCCCTGGGCCGCCACGCCCACGGCGCACTCGTCCTCGTCCTCGTCCTCGTCGTCCTCTTCGTCACCGACCACGTCTATCTCCACTTCGGCCCCCCTACCGCCGGCGCCGCCCCCGCTGCCGCCGCCGCACCCGCCTCCGCCGCCGCCGCCGCCGCCGCCCCGCTGCTGCTGCAACACGACGAGGAGTCCTGCGCCGACATGTCGGCCAGCTTCTTTCCTGGGGAAAAAAAAAACAGTTTTGTCAAGCCCAACTCTTGAATAATGCGGTACAAGTGAGGATGCCTAAAAAAAAGTGGCCGATACCGCTACTGAAGATGGCGAGCGGCCGAAACCCTATGAGAGAGGAGACAGAAACCCAGTACCGTATTCGCACGACCATTGGGAATATTCATCGGCAAAAAAAATTTTAAACGTTTACATCCGTTTCTCATCACCTGCAGAATACCCGTCTTGTGGTCATCGAGAGGTCGGAATACCGTAGACTTCGTGTGTTTCCGTTTTCCCGCCGGTTTCCGGTCTTTTGCCAGACTGGAGGACGCCCGAGAAACGTCCAAAGTGCCGAATCGGGCAACCGGGCTACTGAAGACGGCGAACGGCCGAAACCGGGATCTCCGGCCAACCGGCGAGAGAACCGCGCGAAATCTCGGCTTTATTCATTTATTACTCTCCTTATTTTGAGTCGTAACAATTTCTAAAAATTATATTCGATAACGGAGAATATAGTTTTTCCACTCAATTTCGCTTGGAAATTGGACGATACCGGGCCGCGGATATTCTACAGAATCGGTTCCAGCCGACGACTAGAATCCAAAGAGGCAATATTTCAGCAATAAATCTGACTTCCGGCCGGATAAAAATGCAATTTCAAGTGCGGACGACATTGAAGCGCGCCCTGGATTTGAGACGACGCGGTATCGAGACCCGTTCCGCAGTTGGCAATTTGAATATTCAGAGTGTCGCATGAAGAAAAAAAATTTTTAATCTAATAAAAATTTACCCTCTTCCAAATAACATCGAGCCGCCGGATTAGGGCGAATAAATTGCCGGCGTAAAACCGGTCTAGATATGACAATTCGAGACAAGAATTTTTTTAAATTTCGTTTTGATAACGTTTAAGTGTGACCGTATCGCTTGAAATTTAGGCGCGCCGTAAAGACAAGAAATGAAGAATTGAAATTTACTTTCTTCAGAATATCTATTTTCATAGTCAGCCCTTGGGCGGCTGTATAGCGGCCGGAAGGTCGGACTTTATAGAATTTTTGGTTGGACTGGAAATGCGAAGTGTTGGGGCGACTGTGCGCTCAGGATGCTCGGATTTACCTTGCTGTTGGGCCTCCCACTCCCTGCGCAGCGTCTCCAGATCGACTGTCACCCCTTTGGCGGCCAATTTCCTCTGCTGCCTCTCAAGACTCTTGATGAGCTTCTTGTGCCGCCTCTCCCTCTCCTTCCTCCTCAGCTCCTCTTCGGGTATCGGTTCGCCCGAACACGTCACGGGATGGGCGTTGTGCGCCGGCCTACCGGGACCCTTTTTCGTGTGCTCCTTCTTGCGCCATTTGGCCCTCCTGTTCTGGAACCAGACCTGGACAACGACAGAAACGAAAAGGGAGGGTCAGAGACAAAGGAATTTGACGAAGTCGGACTTGGACAACTGTCCGTCTTCAGAAGGGCCCATCAATTATATTTTCTGCGAAGGGTTGGAATATACTGTAGGGTTCGTGATGTTTCCGTCTCCTCTCTCCTGCTGCCGGTTCGGTCTTTTCCTAGACCGGTTTCAGGGGCCGCTCGCCGTCTTCAGTAGCGCTGTGTCAGTAGTCACTGTTACCACTCTATTTTTGTACTGTCAGTACATGTGAAGCAGTGAGGACGCCCCCCAGAAAACATCAAAGATGCCACAACAGTGACTACTGACACAGGGCGCTACTGAAGACGCGAGCGACCCTAAACCAGTCTAGCAAAAAGACCGAACTGTCAGCGAGAGAGGAGACAGAAACATGACGAACCTACAGCATATTTTCGTTAATATCTCGAATTTTATTACCGTCCGACGTTTCGGCCTAACGACCTCGAGTTCATCCAGTTCCCGAATAACATGTCAGACTAAAATTTCAGAATAAATAACTTAAATAGAGTCTGAAGACGCGTAACGTGCGTAAAAATACACAGATAACGCCGTCTCTATGTTATCCAAGTCGAAAGTCCTCAAGTCGGCGAAGTCCCTCAAGTTCCATTTCCTGGCCACTTGACACAGGTCGTACCAATTAAGAGAAGAGATCTTCTGTCTGGACGACGAAAATATCGTGGTCGGCAACTAAGTAATTGCGGACTTCGCCGTCGACAAGCGGCGTTGTACGTTATTTTCAAGTGCGTCTTCAAAAAAAAATGCTTATTATCGCGAAATTCCGGTCGGAGGATTTTTCGCTGAAAGACGAGTGGACTTCGGTGGACGTCCGGTGACCGAATAAAGGCCGTTATTTAATGTAACGGAATGTATCCTATAGGCGCATTCTATCCTAGGGCTTATCTGTGCAAATATGTACTTGAAAGTATGTAAGAAAGCCGGTTGTCGTCGGCTAAAAAATCCGCAATTACTTAGTTGCCGACCACCGATATTATGAATCTTCGGCTTGTAGTAATAACAGTTTGTTTTGTTGGTGACGTAAAAGTCAGAAATTGAAAGCGTACGCGAGATAGGGATGTAGGGATGGATGGATGGATGGATGTGGTCTTCCAGGTAGCGAGTCGGAAAGGTGGATGATTCTCCTCAGGAGCCGTTTCCATTAAGTGTCCAGTTGTGACGTTGGAGGGGTGGCGGGGGGGGGGGCTCTATTACCGTATAAGGGCCCCGGGGCCTTGGGCCCGGCCCTATAATTTGGCCCTGTAATTATATGGGGCGAAGGGCCGGCCCGCACCAGGGGAAAACAGATAGCCGCCCTATATACAACGACGATTCCGGCAAACAGAGCCGGAAAATATCCTCCCCACCCCCATTAATTGACAGATAATAACTGGCGGAATCGGTGGATCATTGACCGTCCCAATACCTGCGGCCCTTCGCTAAGGGCCGATATAATTTCGGGGGGAAAAAAAATCGGCAGACTCAGAGAGCTTCGGGCCGGCCACGTGGGTGACAAAAGTTGCCGAAAATTTTATTTCCCAACCCGGAAAACAATAATTATTGTCATTTTCCAACTTTCCGATCGACAAACAGTGTCCTTACAATATTTTTATCCAGTCGCTAAAAAAGTACCGGATGAAAATTTTCGTCATCGGCAGAATTTTATGCGAAAAAAATGAACTTATTAATATTAGAAAATCCTACAAAAAAATTGTTATTGTAAAAGCTCCGGACAAATTACAACCGGAGTTAACCGAATTGCAATCGGACGATGTATATAAAAATAATTTAATCGCGTTTTATCCCAATCTAACGGAAAATTTAAATTTTCCGATTGAAAAAAAATTTTGCGAAAACGACGATTTGTATTTTATGCAAAACGCCTATTTACGCGAAAATTGTCGACAATGAATTTTTTATAAATAATGAAAATTTATAAAAATTGTCCGACCACTCAGAATTGTCCCGAACACGACAGGACTTAAACGAATTATCGAAAAATATTCGAGAACAAAAAGCTCGTCGAATTTCAACGAACGACTAAAACGAAAGATAAACTATTTTCCTTATACATACATAATTGGAATTGTATTTTTTTTCCCTTTTAAGAAATTGTAAAATTGTTGTTACTCCGACACTATTGTTATTATAGAGTGTCGATAGAAAATAAATTTTTTCCATATCTATTTTTAATAATATCCATAATCGTATATGGGATATAAAAACGGTATTTAAGTCGTAAACTGTTCTATTAACGAGCAACAAAATATCGGCTTCCAGTAATATATTTTTCCAGTAATATTGGTTCCAGTATCAAAAGTAATCGACAATTTGATCAAATGTATTCCGGTATTGAGGAATTCCTCAAGAGGGGAATCGAAAATTTGCCGGAAATTTTTTTTTTTTTAGAAAAATATAAAATGAATTCTAAATTGAAAAAGGTCTACGAGTAATATAGGGATGAATTTAAATTTTCAATTTTTTCAAATTATATATCGCTAGGGCGTTCATTACCTTCGCTACTGGAAACTGGATGAAAACCAATTTTTTTATGAAATTGGGCCCAATAAACGATAGTAATAAAACTTCTAGGAAATCCTAAACAAGGCAAAAAAACGATACTGAATACAAGTTATTGTAATTAAAGAACGCGTAACGCGCAATAAATACGAATACAGACAATAAATTATCGAAAAAGTGATATTTTTCCTGTACACTTGACCGGTGCACTTGATAGGTTTTATACTCAATTTTGTCCAACATCGTTTAAATAGGTACAAACGAGTTTAGTGGAGCCCGAGTGGCAAGTGCAAAAAGTGAAGTGCAAAGTGCGCCCGTGAAGTTCTCTGGTTTTTTTATTGTAAAAATTTTCCCGATCGTTACTCCAATAATTTCAAAAAAAAAAAATAAAATAAAAAAAAAGCTCGAGATCAAAGTACTATAATATTTAGAAAGGCCAATAGGCCTGTATGTACAAATGTACAAATGTAACATTTAGTATTTAAACAGGTGTAAAGCTGAAATACACAATACACTCCGAAATTTGATACAATAAAGGGCCACAGGCTGGCGGACATTCCGTTATTAAATTGTTGTTAATTGTTATTAAATTGTGAAATAAAATTCACCCCCCCCCCGGTATTTGGGTAATTAAAAATACCACTCGGTACTGTTTAAATTGACGACGGTCAAACACGGACGGCGAACAGAAACGGTGAAAAAAGAAAAAAAAAAGAAAAAAAAACGGAAACTCTATTTTTTTTCCGTGACCCTCCCCTATCGCCGTCCCTTTGTTATCGCCCGTTTATGCAAATAGAACGCCCTTTAATATAACTTTATTAATTTCAAAATGACGACAATAAATAAATAAGCCGTCGTTGTATCAGATTCAGAGTGAAAAAAATCCGGGGGCTTATCGCGGATAAGCCCCTCTGATCTCTCTCTCTGTCTCAGGACAGGACAACATTATGTTGAATGAGTACAATAAAAAATTTAATTACTATTAAATTAAATCTAAACTTACAACGCGACTATCGGGGGCTGGCAACTGAATAATTGCGGAGTTCTTCCCAAAATGGTGAGGATTTTCAACCCTTACGTCGTTCGGTTTTTTTGGTATGGTCGGGGCGCGTAATAAACAACATTTCAGAATACACTTAAATAGATGTAATAAATAAATTAAATTTTTATGATACTCATTCAACAGAGAGAGAGAGAGAGAGAGAGAGAGAGAGAGAGAGAGAGAGAGAGAGAGAGAGAGAGAGAGAGAGAGAGAGAGAGAGAGAGAGAGAGAGAGAGAGAGAGAGAGAGAGAGAGAGAGAGAGAGAGAGAGAGAGAGAGAGAGAGAGAGAGAGAGAGAGAGAGAGAGAGAGAGAGAGAGAGAGAGAGAGAGAGAGAGAGAGAGAGAGAGAGAGAGAGAGAGAGAGAGACGGGAGAGAGAGAGAGAGAGAGAGAGAGAGAGAGAGAGAGAGAGAGAGAGAGAGAGAGAGAGAGATATCAGCGGTTTATCCGCGATAAGCCCCGGATTTTTTCACTCGGAATCTGATACAACGACGGCTTATTTATTGGGGTTATTTCGTAATTAATAAAGTTATATTAAAGGGGCGTTCGATTCGCACAAATATGCGATACATATATAAAATAAAGTTCCAGGAAAAGAATTCTGAAGAATCCGCAATTATTTAGTTGCCGACCACGTATTTTTATAGACGGGTAAAAAATTTGTAAGGAAACTCTCATAAAAAAAAAAAAATTAATAAATTAATAAATTTTTTATAGAAGCATTGTCGAGAGCTGTCCTATTGTATTGTACAGTTTCGAAACTGTAAACAGATCGCCGATTTATCTTCATCGTTCCTCGTGTTAATTTTTCGACACGCGTTTTCCTGCCGAACAGCCGAGGAATGGGATAAAAAGAGAGGGTGGGAGGGTGGGAGGGATGGAGGGGGGATGGAGGGGGAGAGGGAAAAAAAACAAGGTTGGCCTTAATAATTATAAGGTCTCACGAAGGGGCCTCAACGCCGGCCCCCCCCCCCCCCCTGTAATAATGTAATAATAAATTTCTCCGTGGATTTCCTGCGGGCCGTTTTTGGGCCGCGGCCCTGGGCCCCTGTTAAAAACCAATTTACGCCGCCGGTTATTAAAACTAGAATGCTTTAGGCCCCCCCTCCCTCCCTCCTCCTATAAATATTCCACCCTTTTAATGGAAATCCACCTCGGGCTAGGTGCCCAATTCAAGCCGGGAATTATCCCGAATCAGGCCGTTCCCCCGGGACCTCCGCCGGTATTCGGCCGGCAGGTAGCCGCCAATTGAAAAATACGAGAGATATGAGAAATTTTCACGGAATTTCCCCCGATATAACAATTTGTGTAGAAAATTGGACGTACTCATCGTCCCGATCTCCAGTCAGGTTTAAAAATGTAGACTTTTCAGCCCTTTTTTTTTGAATAATTTTCAGTTTTTAACAGCATAATGGCATATATATATATATATATATATATATATATATATATAGCTATGATTCCAACCGATAGTGATATATTTCCCGTTATACGCAGAGAGAATTGAAAGTGATATCGAGGGATCCGAAAGTGATAAGGGGGAGATTTCGCCTCGAAATGTCAGAAAAATTTCCGACAATATAAAGAAAAAAACCGTCTCCAAATTGAATATATCCTCCAGGAACGTCACGCGGGAGGAAATCCGCAATGGAGAATAAGAATAGGAAGAAGAAGAAGGGCAGACAAAGGGATGCTAATTTATTATTTAGTAGGTGAGCGTTGAGCCCCTCCTCCCGGGGGTTGATGGCGTGCAGGCCGGACATTAGTAATGGCCCCTGGGGGGGGGGTGGTGGACAATAATTGTTAAGTCGGTAATTGCTTTTCCCGTGGATAATTAAGTCCTCCCCGGTAGCGTTGATTGCCCCCCAACACCTACCCCCGGCTAATTGCTAACCGAAGCCAACGGCGCACAATTACAACCCCCAACCCCCGACTATCACTATTACTGTTATTCCGAACCGGTTGGACGGAAAACAGTTTTAAAATAACCGAATATATAACGTGGATTTCGTCCGTTTCCCTCTCCGCACCGCCGGTCTTCAGTAGCGCGGTTGTCGGTCAATTTTATTTGGGCGTCCTCACTGCGCTGTCACTGTCACAGTGCGGGTCATAAGTGACACAGTGAGGATGCCCCCAAAAACCGTCGAAAGTTACTATCGCCGCTACTGAAGCGGTGGCGGGCGGCCGAAACCCCCGTTGTCCGGCCGAACGCAGGTAATCCGACGGTATTCCTCAACCCTTCGGAGGCAACAAGACGGGTATTACAAAAAAAATTATCCTGCAGGAGAATTGACTGAAAATCCAATTTTATCGCTTTTCACTACGCTTCGCCGCCATCTTCAGTAGTAGGTGTCATTTCACTTTCAATGTTTATTTGGGCGTCCTCGCTGTCACACTGTCACCGGTTGAGGACGCATTGGTGTGAGGATGCCCGAAAAAACACACCGAGAGTGACTGACGCCGCGCTACTGAAGACGGCGAGCGGTCAGAAAACCGGCGATACGGAGGGGGGGCGAAAACACACGAAATCTACGGGGTATATTCCGAGCCATGGTAGACCGAAAAACGGCAATTTTAAAACTGTTTTCCGTCCAACCGGCCCGGCGGTCGAGGCGAAATCGCCGCCTACTGAAGCGGCGGCGGGCGGCCGAAACCCGATGAACCTTCGCCATCGTTTTTTTTTCGGTGAGGGGCATCCTCACTATATAAACGGGTTCACAATCGCCGCAGTGACAGTGACAGTGCAGTGAGGAAATCTACGGTATATTCCGACCCCTCGAAGACCGAATATGTAAACTGTCTCCTCCCTCAAGGTACAGGTGATAAGGTGAGGGCCGATTTTCTGATAAGGCGAGAATTTACTTTAAATTAGAGGGCGTGCGGCGGCGAGACACCTGTCGCGGCAAGCCGTTTAAACCCTTATTAAACCGCCCTTATCCGCCCCCAACCGAGCCTCAACTCTGTCCTACTGTATATCACGACAATTACGCGCGGCGCGTAATTAAAATATCTCAATATCGCCCGCTGTCAGACAGCAGTTAGAGTTTCCGGCTCCCTTTTCCTTAATATACCCTTTAATCGAAATACAACGTTCTCGGCATGGTTCTTCGGGCCGACGTTTCGACGTCGTCTTTCTCGAAAAATTTCTCGAATTCCGTACGCCCGTTTAATAATACCGGGGAGATTTAATCGGGGCGAGAAAATTGGCGGGCGGCCAATCGTTTAATTGCGATATTATCTCGCGGAATTTATTTTGCCGGTCTTATTATTTTCCCGTCTTTCTCGCTTTTGTTTCTTTTCGCGTTTTTTCTTTTTCTTTTTTTTTTTTAAGAGAAACAAAACCGAAAAAGACCGGCGACCCCTTCTTCGACCAACCCCTCTTTCCCGACCGGCCGTCATCAGATAACAGAAATCAGCCTCAGGATTCCTTCCAGGACCTATCTCTCTCTCTCTCTCTCTCTCTCTCTCTCTCTCTCTCTCTCTCTCTCTCTCTCTCTCGCTCCATGAAGAGAAAAGGTAATTCCATGTTGTTGTCCTGTTGTTTTTTTTTCCCCCATTACTCCTAACGCCTCGACGCCTGGAGCTTCACACGATTCAGAAATGCCGAAAGGGCGGTACGTGATACCCGACGTAAGAAACGTTTCAATTTTTAAAATTTTCTATTGCACAATCAACAATCTAACTGAAATGGATTTACGCACTTTGTGGAGAGATTGGATCGCGGAGAAGGCGCGAAATTGGCGAGCATTTCGGGCCGATTAAGGGTGGGCGGCGGCGGGGGGGGGGATGAAATAGAGTGGCTTTTTCCCCGGTCGGGGGCGACAAATACACCGCCCTTAAAATCATCCCTTATTTCCTGTTTTGGTTTTTTTTTTGCACCCGGAAACTCGAGGGTTTCGGAACGAGGGAGGATTACCGCAATCGGTTACCATTGTAAAGTTATAAAAGAGGAGTTATAGGGGGGGGGGGGTTGTGAGGGTTGCCGGGAGTCAATGTCGGTTGTCGAGGGGTTGACGTCGCCTCAAGGGTAACTACAACCCCTCTATATAAGATATTCTACCCCCAGGGGTCGAGGTTGAGTGGGGGCGGTTTTTACATCAGACGAAACCGCACGTACGTCTGCAATTCGCCGGCACAAAGAAATGGCCCTTTATGTAAAAACAAATTACTCGACCAATTGCCCGAAGAATTGCCCGATTCACGAATAATTTATTGCCTGAAGATCGCTTTAAAAAAATGGCTTAATTCGCCCAATCTAAAGGATAGGGTCGTCATCAGGATACCGGAAGAATCTTGAGGTTCCTCAAGTTCCATTCCCGTCCAAAAAATGGACGTCTTAAACGCCCGGAGTTAAACTCGCTGTGGGTCGAGTTTTGTTGCCGACGAAATTCGTGTCGAAAAGTGAAATTTCTTTCATCCAGAGTCCACATCACAACATTATCCGAAGAATCGACAATTCGGTCGATAAACTCGCAGAATTCAGGTTCCTCAAGAGTACCATTCCTGTACAAAGGACGTCTTCGTACACCCGGAGATGTAATCGCTGTAGGCCGAATTTTGTTGGCGACGAAATTCGTGTCGAAAAGTGAAATTTCTTTCATCCAGAGTCCATCATCACAACATTATCCGAAGAATCGACAATTCGTCCGATAAACTGACAGAATTCAGGTTCCTCAAGAGTCCAATTACCGTACAAAGGACGTCTTCGTACACCCAGAGATGTAATCGCTGTAGGCCGAGTTTTGTTGGCGACGAAATTCGTGTCGAAAAGTGAAATTTCTTTCATCCAGAGTCCATCATCACAACATTATCCGAAGAATCGACAATTCGTCCGATAAACTGACAGAATTCAGGTTCCTCAGGAGTACCATTCCTGTACAAAGGACTTCTTCGTACACCCAGAGATGTAATCGCTGTAGGCCGAGTTTTGTTGGCGACGAAATTCGTGTCGAAAAGTGAAATTTCTTTCATCCAGAGTCCACATCACAACATTATCCGAAGAATCGACAATTCGGCCGATAAACTCGCAGAATTCAGGTTCCTCAGGAGTACCATTCCTGTACAAAGGACTTCTTCGTACACCCAGAGATCGACGACGAAATTCGTGTCGAAAAGTGAAATTTCTTTCATCCAGAGTCCATCATCACAACATTATCCGAAGAATCGACAATTCGGGCCGGGAGGCAGAATTCAGTTCCCCAAGTTCATTTTTTATTCGACATTATTGCCAGGTTCTTAAACACCCAGAGATATGAACTCGCTGTTTAATGCGTTAATTAAAAACGTCAAAAAACTAAATTGACGAAAAAAATTCTTCGCGAATAACGCAACAATACCGAGTTGAAAATACATCGTCCGAAAGTAATTTATTTCTTTTAAGGTTCGTCCAAAGTTTTGTTTCGCACGAAAGTTTTGTTTTATCGCCGGTCGAGTCGTAGATTGGGTCGTCGGGTTTCTAAAAAGTGAATTGAACCGCCCGTTAATCGGTTTCAGAATGTTTTTACACTCAGGCCGTGAACAGCAACAACCAACTGCAGCGTTTCTTGTGCCCGTTTTGGCACCCGGCCGCCCAAAAAAAACCAACAACAGCCACAAGTGGCACGACAGACTGTGGCACGTCGAGAAGGATCGTTCTATTATTACTGAAGAAGATTTAGGAGGAAGTTGAGTAAGTACGAAATTCCAAAAACTGATCGCCCCCCCCAGCCCCGCCACCCTCGATAGCGAGGGTTTCATTCTTCCAGGCCCGTGAAACCGGTTTTTCTCTCGATTGGGAAAATGAATGAAAAGCTAGCGGCCGATCGGAGCGAATCGGTCGAAACGGGGCCCGTACAGCTTTTCACCGAACGTTGTCCCAGACGGCGTATCCGACAGAAAAGCGACTTTTCATTCTTCGCTCCGGCCAATTTATCGCCGAATACGTAATGTCCGTGAATTGGGGGATGGGGAGGGGGGATATTTTCTCGCGTCCAATTCTGCCGATCGGCCACGCCACATTGTCATAAACGGTAAATGGTAAATGGTAACTGCGGTCACCACTCATCGATCCCATATTCCACCCACAAGTGTACCAATGTGAGTTACACTTGCCCCTGAAACGGCGGGTCGAAAATCGAAAATTTAGGTTTGTCGGTAAAATTCTTTCCCGATCGGTCCCATATTCCACCACAAGTGTACCAATGTGAGTTACACTTGCCCTGAAACGGCGGGTTGAAAATCGAAAATTTAGGTTTTCGAAAATTTTCTCAGATCGGTCCCATATTCCACCCACAAGTGTACCAATGTGAGTTACACTTGCCCCTGAAAAAAATCGAAAATTTAGGTTTTTCGAAAATTTTCAGATCGTCCCATATTCCACCCACAAGTGTACCAAAGTGAGTTAACTTGCCCTGAAAAACGGCGGGTTGAAAATCGAAAATTTAGGTTTTCGAAAATTTTCGCAGATCGGATCCCATATTCCACCCACAAGTGTACCAAAGTGAGTTAACTTGCCCTGAAAAACGGCGGGTTGAAAATCGAAAATTTAGGTTTTCGAAAATTTTCGCAGATCGGATCCCATATTCCATGTATCACTTGCCCTGAAACGGCGGGCCTGAAAACCGAAAATTTAGGTTTTCGAAAATTTTCATATTTCCAGCCACAAGTGTACCAATGTGAGTTACACTTGCCCCTGAAACGGCGGGTTGAAAATCGAAAATTTAGGTTTTCGAAAATTTTCGAATATTCCACCCACAAGTGTACCAATGTGAGTTACACTTGCCCTGAAACGGCGGGTTGAAAATCGAAAATTTAGGTTTTCGAAAATTTTCCAGATATATTCCACCCACAAGTGTACCAATGTGAGTTACACTTGCCCCTGAAACGGCGGGTTGAAAATCGAAAATTTAGGTTTTTCGAAAATTTTCTCAGATCGGTCCCATATTCCACCCACAAGTGTACCAATGTGAGTTACACTTGCCCCTGAAACGGCGGGTTGAAAATCGAAAATTATGGTTTTTCGAAAATTTTCTCAGATCGGTCCCATATTCCAGCCACAAGTGTACCAATGTGAGTTACACTTGCCCCTGAAACGGCGGGTTGAAAATCGAAAATTTAGGTTTTTCGAAAATTTTCCTCGATCGATCCCATATTCCAGCCACAAGTGTACCAATGTGAGTTACACTTGCCCCTGAAACGGCGGGTTGAAAATCGAAAATTTAGGTTTTTCGAAAATTTTCCCGATCGATCCCATATTCCAGCCACAAGTGTACCAATGTGAGTTACTTACGGCTACCCTCGATTCCTTGAGGTCGAGCCTGAGGGCTAGCGCTTCCCTCATGAAGACGTCCGGATAGTGGCTGGCGAGGAACGCCCTCTCCAGCTCCTCCAACTGCCACGAATTGAAATTGGTCCTCGACCTCCTCCTTTTACTGGAGAGGTCCTCCTGGCTGCCGCCCAGGTCACCGCCATCTGGACACAGAATTGGAACAATAAAAAAAATTTTATTAAAATAAAAAACTCACAGAAACAGATTCTACTCGATGCATAGACTCGGACGGACTAGAGCCTCGATATATTATATACTGTAATGTATTAAATATTATATTTTTCCTGTACACTAGACGCGTCGTTTACGTTCGGTTAGCGCGTCAGTAAAAAACTGAAACTGACGTTAATTCGCCGTTTAATATCCGGTCATAAATATTATATATTCGACGGCGAAACGACGTTTTTTCCGTTGTCGGTCGTCCGTACTTCCTTTTTGGAAAATGCAAAAATTGAAGTCGGCGGTAAAAACAGAATCTACCGCAATTACCGTTGTGTTGCCGTTTTGCACGCGTCGGTAATTCAAAAACGTAACAAACTGTATAATTATTACGGCCCGATCTGGAGTAGGCCGCCATAATGAATATATAACGGGTGTCAATTGAATAAAAACGCGTTTTTTCTTTGAAATTGTACTTTTTCATCGAAACTTAAAGCACACAGTTAGGGTTTCGGTATTGGAATAGCGCAACGGGCAAATTGCATCCAATTTAGGCAGAAAAACTACTTTTGCGATATCGAGCACAGGGTGGGGGTGGGGGGGGTAACATTCGCCCCCCGACATTGTAAACACTGTAAATATTGTTCGACAGTGACAATACGTCGTATACAGAGACGCGTAGTAACATTAACAGTAAAGTACAGTGTGAAAAGTGCAGCGGCAAAAGTGCAGTGCGAAGTTCGTCGGTGTAACTTGAGTTATCGGTTTTCATTCTGTAACTTTCCCCCCGATTACGGTATAAAAATTGTACAAAATCCTAATATCTTTCAGTCCGTTTTTACCTATAAATACATGTACATAAATGCAGTAAGTCCAGAGGGTCGGAACTCATGTAAAAATCAACATCCTTTACGATATACTTATGTATTAGATGTAATCAACAATTTGATAAGATTTTGGTCTTGAGGAGTTCCTCAAGAGGGGAATCGAAAATTTGCCGGAAAAGGGCCGTAGATAATAGATTAATAATAAAAATAAAATGAATTCCAAAGTCGAAATTTGGGTACCCCTAATATATTAATGGAAAAATGAAAAGTATTTGTATTTTTAACTCGCTGCAGTATCCCTTAATACTGTTCATGAGTTTACAATAACTGTTTTTTTGGTGTCTGCGAGTTGTTGGAATAGCGTAGATTACGTGCGCGCGTTCGGTCATCCGCCAGACCGGTTTCGGCCGTTCGCCACCTTCAGTAGCTCCGGTCACTTTCGCCACTACGGTACGTTTTTCGGCCATCCCCACTGCACTCTGTCACTGTCACCCGACTTAACTGGGTGGCTGACACCGCGCTACTGAAGAAACCGGTCTGGCGGATGACCCCGGCGATATGAAACCCCCCCCCCTCTTGGATACAGGTATTACTGAAGTATATACCTCGAAGTATGTGATATATGCGGTGCGTGAGTGAAGTCTGCGTATAGCGTGTCCTATCACTTGTCAGTTGGGGGGTACTTAAAGCCCGGCTCTCAAGACGGTCTCTTCCGGGCTTTATAAGCCCAATCTCGATGGGGTTGTTTCTCGTAAAGTTTCCACAAGTTCCCTGAAGCGCGTACCACCCACCCCCGCCCGCCAACCACCCCCAGCGCAATTCGTGTAACTCGAATTCTCTAAGCTGTCCCATTCGGTTAACGAATAAAGCGCCATTTGTACACGGTTCGCAATGCCGTCTTCAGTAGCACCGCTACTGATGGCGGCGAGCGGCCGAAACCGGTCCGGCGACAAAAATATCGTGTCGGCAACTAATTAATCGCCGATTTGACCGACAACAAGTGGCGTTGTACGGATTTTTAAGTGCGTCACAACATCTTTGCGCAGATAAGCCGCGTTTTTTCAATGCACCTATAAGATGCATTCGGCTTCTCTGCAACGACGGCCTCTATTCGGTCATCCTCCACCGGACGTCCTCCGGACCTCTTCGTCCTCGAATTTCGCAAAACGGTACCGAAAGATGCACTGAATGTACCTAAAAATACGTACACCACTTGTTGTCGGCCAATTCGGCAATCGCTTAGTCGCCGACTTAGGTATTCGAGAATTAGGTATCCGTTTCGAATACCTAATTCTCTCCGTTCCGTACCGAGGCCATATTCACTTTGCCTCATGAATTTATATCTATAACTCAATATATTACAGCGCGCTTTCGTAGATTGCCGATTGAGGAGATTGCGGACTGTTGTTGTCCGCACGCCTATCGGACTTTCTCCATCTCCCGTGGGGGGGGGCTTCCCCCCCTCCCAGGACATATATCACCGATATAATTTTATTGTCGGCCTAATAGCTGGGCCCCAATCGGTAATCGATATTTTCCAATATTCCAGAATTGTCGGAGGGTTGCTGTTGGCGTCTTTGGCCGGTCTTCAGTTCCGGCCGACTCGTCCGGAGATTACTCGGGAAGAGTTTTGGCGCCGCGCCGCGCCGTCCTCAGTAGCGTCCGCGGCACTTCGACCAACAAACCGAGAAAATTCCCGAAAATTTCATCCTGGCGAAACACTTTAAAGGCCGATTCGAAGGCTTGAAAGCCGCTGCCAAGAGGGTTATGAAATGAGGTCTTGATTTGGCTGTAAATAGACTGGAATTATATCAAGAAATTTATGGGGGGGGCCTCCGAAAACGTTTCCTAAAGAACCTCAATTTCAACCATGGCGAAACACTTTAAAGGCCGATTCGAAGGCTTGAAAGCCGCTGCCAAGAGGGTTATGAAATGAGGTCTTGATTTGGCTGTAAATAGACTGGAATTAGACCAAGAAATTTTTTTTTTTGGGGGCCCCGAAAACGTTTCCTACAGAACCTCAATTTCATCCTGGCGAAACACTTTAAAGGCCGATTCGAAGGCTTGAAAGCCGCTGCCAAGAGGGTTATGAAATGAGGTCTTGATTTGGCTGTAAATAGACTGGAATTATATCAAGAAATTTTTGGGGGGGGCCTCCGAAAACGTTTCCTACAGGACCTCAATTTCATCCTGGCGAAACACTTTAAAGGCCGATTCGAAGGCTTGAAAGCCGCTGCCAAGAGGGTTATGAAATGAGGTCTTGATTTGGCTGTAAATAGACTGGAATTATACCAAGAAATTTTTGGGGGGGGGCCTCCGAAAACGTTTCCTACAGGACCTCAATTTCATCCTGGCGAAACACTTTAAAGGCCGATTCGAAGGCTTGAAAGCCGCTGCCAAGAGGGTTATGAAATGAGGTCTTGATTTGGCTGTAAATAGACTGGAATTATATCAAGAAATTTTGGGGGCCTCAAAACGTTTCCTACAGAACCTCAATTTCATCCTGGCGAAACACTTTAAAGGCCGATTCGAAGGCTTGAAAGCCGCTGCCAAGAGGGTTATGAAATGAGGTCTTGATTTGGCTGTAAATAGACTGGAATTATATCAAGAAATTTATGGGGGGGGGCCTCCGAAAACGTTTCCTACAGGACCTCAATTTCATCCTGGCGAAACACTTTGAGGCCGATTCGAAGGCTTGAAAAAGAGGTTATGAAATGAGGTCTTGATTTGGCTGTAAATAGACTGGAATTAGACCAAGAAATTTTTGGGGGCCTCCGAAAACGTTTCCTACAGGACCTCAATTTCATCCTGGAGAAACACTTTAAAGGCCAAAAGGGTTATGAAATGAGGTCTTGATTTGGCTGTAAATAGACTGGAAATAGACCAAGAAATTTTTTTTGGGGGCCTCCGAAAACGTTTCCTACACGACCTCTCTATTGCTCGAAAATCGTCGAGTTTCCTCTTATATTGAGTCCGTTGCGGCGGATCGTATCGTATCCTGAGATAGGATCTTGAGCACGTCCAGAAGGATGAGGAGGAGGAGGAGGAGGAGGAGGAGGAGGAGGAGGAGGAGGAGGAGGCGCCTCAGCCTCACGGCCGACCGATTTCGCCTAAGCCGACGGCAATTTAAAATAATCTCGCCGAATTGGGCAACGAAAATATTATTATTGAAATTTAATATCGGTCCATTATTCTATTCGAAATTGCCGGCTCCCGGCACTTACCGTTGCCGAGGTGTCTCGGGTATCGCGCGTCCGGGATGAGGGGAAAATATATAATTCGTGATTAATATACGATTATTCTGTCTGTCCGACAGTTGGAAAAACATCCAAAGTGGCTGACACCGCGCTACTGAAGACAGAATACCCGTTCTGCGCCTTCTCGCGTTTCCTGTACTGACAAGTCAGTGCGAGCCGACATTACGACGATTTCCCGTATACAGCGTCGTCGGTTTCCCGCCGAGTGCCGAAAATTGGACTACTGAAGACGGCGGGCGGCCGAAACCGGCGTCCAGCGAAAGGAATTTACGGTATTCCAACCGGTGGCAGACCAAAAAAACAGTTAACTAATATAAGGCTATATTGGAGCGGACGACGTATCATCCACCGAGAGACCTCGGTTTCGGCCGTTCGCCGTCTTCAGTAGCGCTGTATTATCGGTTAATAATTGACCGGCAGCAGCGCCGCTACTGATTTAGCTGATATTTAAAATTCCCTATACAATAAGTCCTAAATATCGTCCTCTGTGTTCAGATATTGTTGGTAATTCGCGAATATATACAATAAAATATAAAATTTATACAACTGTTTTGTGGACGGCGAGGGGTTGGAATGCCGTAGTTTCGCGGTATTTCTGTCTCCTCTCGCCGGTTCTGCGGCCGCTCGCCGTCTTCAGTAGCTGCAGGTTTGGGGCCGTTCGCCAGACCCGTTTCGGCGGCCGCTCGCCGTCTTCAGTAGCGCCGTCGCGGTACAAGCGAAAGTGATGCCCCCCCGAAAAACGTCCAAAGTGACACTGACGCAGCGCTACTGAAGGTGGCGAGCGGCCGCCGAAACGGGTCTGGCGAATGACCAGACCGGCGAGAGGTAGAAAATTTATTTATTACAACAGTCTACCGGATTAAGGGATGGAAACCCGCCCCATTGAGGAGGGCGAAGACGGGAAAAATCCTGGAATATCCTGGACGTCAACCCCCTACATAATTGATTGTAATTTTTCAATACAAAAAAGTATTTTTATTTAGTTCTCAGGGGTGAAAATTTCGCCTTCACAATACCGCCCCTTTCTTTAAACTTAAATTCTGAACTAATTTGGCCTTCTTCTTCTTCTTCTTCTGGGCCGAAACTTTTCACCCTTTTTCCGGGTACAAAAAGCTGGCGCTAACAGAATTTTAGGCAAATATTGTTTTTAACTTTTCATCGTTTCATCCCTTTCAATCTCCAGTTAATCTGGAACGTGTAAAAATACTAATTTCTACTATAATATAATGATTTATCTGTCGGCCGAGTTTAATTGTGTGTTGTGGGGGGAAGTGTGTTTCGCCCCAACTCTCCCCCGGTTATCTCCCGGGCCTATCTTGTATATATATATATATATACACCCCCGGTCAGAGGACACCCGGGGTTGGGGGGTTGGAGGGCGAAGAGCGGAGAGAGGACAATAGCCCTATCCCCGGGGTTATATTGCCGAAGGGGAGTGATAAGGAAGAGGAAGAGGAACAGGAGGAGATAAGAGAGTGGCGAATAACCGGATAAAATGCGGACATCCCCTCCCTCCCCATCCCCGTAGCGACAATGACGGAGGAGGATTTCCTCATCCTCCCGGGGAAAATATTTTCCACCCCACCCACCCCTTTGGGGTGATTTGTCGTCCGGACGGCTCGGGCGCCGCATATCCCGTACACAGATCCTGAAACTGTACGATCCCTATCTCCCGATTGTCGGGATATTCATCATCCCGTGGGGTGGGGGTGGGGGGAGAGAAACACGAACCGGGGAAAAAAATTATCCAGATATCAACCTCCGGGAAATGTCCCCGTGGCCGATCGCCAGTCAAACTACAACACTAAATTGTACTAATAATAAAAAATTGCAATTATCGGGGTGGGGAGGCGAAACCACCCCGATGATGGCCCTTTTGACACGATTCAATCACTGTTAAAGCTACTGTAAAAAAAAATGGAAAACTAATTTCTTATAGAGGCGATTTTTATTACGAGTGATAAAACCGGCAATAAAACACTGTTTTTCGTCCAGTAGAAACGTGTCGGGCCACGTGTATTGTACACGTGTTTGTTCCGATTGATCGCTGGGACGGAAACGGTCGCTATTTATCGCCTTAGAAACGCACCGTTTCCCAATTAAATTCTCGGCATTTTCGGCCAAATGTTGACAATTGATAGTAGTTTTCTGCAATTTGACACATTGCAATTGCATTTGAATCTGTTGAAAATGGAAAATTTCTCAATTTTCCCAATTTGTAATTCTACTACTCGAACTAAGGTTTACAAATGTATTGAATGAAGGGAAGTTTTTGAAGAAAGACGTTGATATTATATCGTATAAAATACCTCATAATTAACCCCTTAACGCACAGTTTTTTTAAAAAAAAAAATCAATATTTTTCATGTAAAAAACACACTTTAGAACATTGTCTTGGCCATAAAAAAATACGAAATTAATCGAAATATTTATTTTAATTTTGATCCACATTGCAGAAAAGACCCGAATATTGCAATGTTACACGTGCATCAACTTTTTAAACTTTCTTTTCTATATATTTTATTGCTTTTTTGGTGTCGTTGGAACAAAAATAGGAAAATGAAATGGTCCGTCAGTCGTAGAAATTTCTACCCGATTTTTTTATATTTTTATAACTACGACAGTTTTGTACGTCTAATCAAAACTAATCATTGATAAAATGATATTTTTTCATTTATTTTTTCTTAGCTTTCGCACTGTTATTTTCAATTTTCGATTATTTTTCGAGTGTGAAAAATCACTATTTCAGTATCGTCGAATACTGGGATTGTATTGTAGGGTCTTGTAGACGTGGAAAAAGGGCTGAATACGATAGATAAATACGAATACAAAAATGGTTTTTCTGAGTATTCGAATGAAGTTCTGGACCGAAACCGGTCTAGAATATTCTATGATAGACTTCAAAATTCGTACTGCGAAACAACGCAGACCTCAGTAGTTTTACACGAATACGGTCTTAAAGTGGCTCTAAACGGACCAACTTGTTACAACAATTTAAACTCGATTTGTGTATATATAAAAAATGAAGTTGATTGTAATAAATGAAAGGTTTTTAAAGTTAAGTGGGGTGGTTGGGGGGTTGGGGTGTTTTAGACGGGCGTGGCCAATTGAACGGCGTTGCGCCGAGTACACTAGGGGTGTCAACCCCCACGGCATCGATTAGCCCTTTCATCCCTCCACACAGCCCTATTTGACTTAACACGTACATATATACATCTATATATATATATATATATATATACCCTCCGAGAACAATAATAGACTTATAATAATACCCCCGGATCGGCTTTACGACTGAAGTCCTCAAGGGGGTTGCGATGGACGGGATGTCGGGGTGAAACGCACCCCCCTTCACCAGACCGGGGTTTCGGCCGTTCGCCATCTTCAGTAGCGCTGCGTCAGTCACTTTCAGTGTCTTCTCGGCAGCCCCGCTGCACTGTGTCACCGTCGCCTGTACTGTGGTCGCGCTACTGAAGATGGCGAGCGGCCGCGGAACCGGTCTGGCGAGAGACCGAACCTGCGGCTACTGAAGACGGCGAGCGGCCGAAACCCCGGTCTGGCCGAACGGGCGAGAGGAGAAACACGCGATATCTGCGATTGTTCACGAGTTCTAGCGGCGAAGTGGTTATTTTTCCCCAGTCTTCAGTAGTCACTGTCGGCACTCTGGACGCTTTTCGGGCGTCGCGACGCCGCCGCATTCCGACCAATCGCGGACCGCAAGACAGGTATTCTGAACTCTGAACAGTGCAAGAGGCAGTGGCGGCGCTACTGAAGACGGCGAACGGCCGAAACCGTAGGAGACAGAAATACAAACTTTATTTATTGTACAATCGCGAATCGAACAGATCTCCGGGCAAATATAAATACAAATACCTCGTTCCTCTTTCAATGTACGATGTACGCGATACGTAAATTTTGATCGATTTACGCCGTCCCGACTACATTTACATACACGAGATGCTGAATGTACAGTGTATTGTTGGGCGATGCTTCAATTTGGTGCAATCTGGGGCAAAGTTACACAATATAAAAGCCGAGAACTTAAATTACACTCACTCAGTCAGTCAGTTACACACTTTGTACTGTACCGAGATACGATCTTCGGGGCCTGCGCCGCTTAAGATAGGGACTTAAATCGGGAGCAGTGAGACTTCGGGGCTTCGGGAGAACCGGGGATTGTAGTGCTTAGCCGACGCTTAGTTCCGAGGACTTAGTCTAAGACCGGAATCTGTTGAACCGAGCCACAGATCGGTTTCAATACGGTTCTGTAAATTGCAATTTTTAACTCAATTTTCATCACTTTCAGTAAAGTACTCAGTAGTTCATTTGAACCCAGGATATTATCGACAATTTAGAAACTGAAGATGAGTTTCACAATTGTGTTTTCATAGCGACGGTAAGACCACGAATAATATCCTAGAAATGTAATTGTTCAATCGTTGGAATTGTAATTGTAAAAACGCTATAACGTGTCTGGCACTATTGGTAAAGTCGCAGTAAAATTCCGTTTTAAAATTGTTAATTTTCCCCATTACCGCAGTAATATTGTACAAAATTACAATTAGTCTCTGTCCTAATAAGCAAGTACAATACATGAGTGTAGAAAGGCCTTTATTTGTAATATTTGTATATCGTTTTTCGACGTTCTTTGTATATTTATGGAAAAATTGAAGTAATTTGTATCTTGTATATATTTTTTCGAACAAAAAATCTTTTCGACGAAACCTTTTTTCCGCACATATATTTTATTTATTTTTCGTGCCACTTTGGCAAACTTCTGCGCGTAAAAAAAGTCATCTTTTCGTATATAATTTTTCGATTTACTGTGTATAATTTGTGAAAATGAAACTTTCGTATATTGTAGATTTGGTGTATTTCCGTCTCCCCCGCCCCCCGCCGCCCCGCCGCCGTTTTTCGGCCTTCCAGCGCTACTGAAGACGGCGGCGAGCGGCCGAAAATTCCGCTCCAATCGAAAGATTTGATAACACACCCACGAAAATGGGGCAAAAGACGCCGACAACTGAATTGAAAAGTGTTCGACAGAAACGAGCGTAGAACGTCCAATAAGTTGAGCGATTTACGAACGCGAACATTTATGTATTGTAAATGTATCCCGCTTATATACGTATATACAGAGGGCGGTCCAAAAAAATGTATCCACCGTTTCAAAGTCCATAACTTGCAAACTGATTGACGGAGTTGTGTCTCATTTTTGGTTGTGTTGTAGTTTTTGTAGTTCCGGCAAAATGCGCCATACAAGCGAGGCTTAGAATTGGATGAAAGGAAGTCCAGTTTCGTAGCGGTATTTCAAGTAGGAAAACTTTAAAATGAGGTTCAACGTCAATGTGCGAAATGAGTATCGAACAGAGCCCAATATCGGTAGTCGGTGGCGCAGTTGGGGGCGGCATCGTTTCTCTGCGTGGATTTTAATAACGGTAACAATTTCGAACACCTACAGCTATATATATCTTCAAGTTGGACTTTAAGCTACACTCTCACCAAAATGAGAGACAGCTCAGTCAATTAGTTTGCAAGTTATGGACTTTTAAACGGTGGATACATTTTTTTGGACCACTCCGTATAATATGAACACGTTGTGCAGTCAGTAGTGGGTGCTGCACAGTTGGGGGCGGCATCGTTTTTGTTCTGTGCGGATGTTAATAACGGTAACAATTTCTAACACCTACAGCTATATATATCTTCAAGTTGGACTTTAAGCTACACTCTCACCAAAAATGAGACACAACTCCGTCAATTAGTTTCCAAGTTATCGACTCTTAAAGAGTGGATACATTTTTTTGGACCGCTCTCCGTATATGGGCGAAATTTTCCGCCCGCTCTCGTCTGACGCCCGGAAACCGGTTTCGAAACGTCGCGACCGGAAAATGGTCCACGAGGAGGGGGCAAAAACCCTTACGGCCGGGGTTTTTTTCCGGCCAAAAAAAAAAAAAATCCCGAATATCCCTAGTTCGGATCGTAAAAGTTGAATCGATCCAAAAATATTTTTTAGGGGGGAAAAAAAGCGTCTTAATTAACTGATCATCTCAGTACGGCCCTAAACGGAGCATAAATTACATCTTCCGTAGACAATTTCATTCTCCCCGGTGAAAAACCGAAAGTGAAGAGATATGAATTTTTAAACGCTCAAAGCATTGACTGTTGCTCAACTGATGGTTGTTTACGGGCCGTAATGACGAAGTATGGACGAAGTTTTGTTATTTATTACGTTGAAAAACGGATAATATTCGAAGAGATGGGATGAGCCTATTGGCGGTCGGGAAAAGCAGGTGTCGGGAACACTCTGGAGGACGGGAAACTGGAACCCCCAGTCATTATAACTCAATAATTATAACCTGGGCTTCAATTATAACCTGGTTATAATCCGCTCGTTTAACACGGTTAATTAACTGCCAGGTTATAGGAATAATAGGGGGGGAACAATATCGGGCGTTAATCTGACACCGCTACTGAAGACGGAAAGAGACGAATTGTCCGCCCGAATATTTATAATAATTTAATATTTGACTCGGGGAGTCGTTGGAGAAAGTAGTTGATAAAAAAGTTGTGGCCGGTTGAGGGGAGATTTTAATCGTCGACGCCCCCCCCCCCGTAACTAATTTCGCTCAATTTCGGGGGGGGGGGGGCGCCCCGACTCCAGTTCCACGACTGGAGTTTCGTGACGCGGACAAAGTTTTCTTATTAAATTGTGAAAACACGGAGGGATGGAGGGTTGGAGGGATGAAACACGCCGCCTCCTAATTAAGACAAAGGCCCCCCCTCATCCGGGGATGAGGGGGAAATATTACACAGAAACTTCATTGCCCTTTCTATTCATCGCAATTAAGTACAAGTCGGGCAAAATATATTTCAATTTCCAACAGAAATACCTTCATTTTCCGGTATTTTCGGCGTTACGCAGGCGAATTATTACGCGTCGGTGAATTGCGCTTTGCACTACTTAAAAATAAGTCGAAAAAAAGTGCCGTCGCGCTATGAAAATTAATGAAAATTGTATATATAAAGCGGGAAAGCTAACTCGGTAATAACGTCAATTATTTCATCCCTTAAACTCTCCAGGCCCGGACCTCTCTAAGGTCCCCTCTGTCCCCCTATTTAGGGGTACCAGAAATTAATCTTTTTGACTTTGGAATTCATTTTATTTCGCCAGAAAACAAACTTCAATTATTACGACCTAATTATAAATTAATTACGACTGGAAGTCCTTGAAGGGAGGGGGGGGGTTGGATGGACGTTGGGGGTGAATGCACCCCATGATTCCAATCCGTATTATTAGGGGTAACCAAAAGTATTTTGCTAAAAAAGCTTTTTAATTATTTATCCACTATATATATATATATATATATATATATATATATATATATATATATATATATATATATATATATATATTAGATGAACAAAACGTCCAGAATTGGGGGCGATTAGGGAAAATCTGTATATAGGAGTTTTTTTTTACATTATCGGAGTGATGATGGGGAAAATTTACAATAAAAACCCCCGAGAACTTAAATCTCTATATGGAGTTGTCTGTGATAACGTTATCAGGGGTTGTTCGGGGGGGCACAAACGATTTAATTAAGAGTTCATTTTGTCGCCTCCAATTTATACACAATCAGCCAATGTTTATATAATGGAGGGTGTATATATATATATATACACACCCTCCATACCCATACCTGGAGTGGTACGGGAATCTTAACCGGGGTCACGCCAAGTCGCGTGACAACCCCAATAATCACTGCCGCCCCCACCTCCACCCCAGGTCTTTCCTGACTAACGAATAACCGACAACTTCGGGGAAATATGTATTAATAATAATCTCACCCCCACCCCCCCCACCCCCTCCGGGCGGGTAATTAAATGAAAATTAAACGTTATTCGCGTTGAAAGCACCCGTGACAGTATTCCACGACCTGTGGACAAGGTATGTCGGAATTGGGAGAATTTTTTATGAAAAGAAAATACCGCTGTTACAATCAACCCTCGAAACTCGGAATAGCACCCTCCATTTCGGGGGGAGGGGGAAAATATAAAGTTGTACAATATACACGGATTTAAAATACCCTTTTTGTGGTCTCCGAGGGGTCGTGGAGTACGTTAGATTTCGTACGTTTCTGTCTGGTAACCGATTTGGCAAAAAACCGGTCTGGAAAAAGACCGGTCTTTGTTAGGCGAGACTGGGAGATAAGAAAGAGAAGTGGAAACGCTAAATCTACAACAGATTGGAGCTTCTACAACTGACTCAAAGTAGCGCAACACTTAAAAAATACAGTGCTCAAATTTCATCTTGAAAACCAAAAAGAACGAGGTCGGAAAGTGACATCCGCGTTTGGAATTCCTTTCAGTTTAACATGCGCGGCGTAACGTAATTGAATCTGAAATTTAATACGGCGATTACAATCGTTGTGAGGGAATAATAAAGCACAGAGAAACAGCGAAGATACTTGCGCCCTTTCGCCAGATCGGCCGGCGAAACCGGTCTAGAAAAAGACCAGAGTTAGAGGCGGGGGGGGGGAGGAGGAGATAAGAGACGGTAGAAGGACGCTGAATCTACAATAAAAAGGACCTAAATCTACAATTGAAAACAAGAAAACACAGTGCTCAAATTTCATGTGATCTTGAAAACCAAAAAGAACGGGGTCGGAAAGCGACATCCGAGTTTGGAATTCCTTTTATGTTTACCTTTTTTTGTGATCCGAGAGGGTTTGGAATACCGTAGTATTGCGGTGTTTCCGTCCCCCCCCTATCGCCGGTTCGGTCTTTCGCTCTAGACCGGTTTCGGCCGCTCGCCACCTTCAGTAGCGGTGGCCTGCGATGGGTCGGAATACCGTAGAATTTTTTTTTTTTTTTGCGTTTCACCCACTGAGGATGCCCGAAAAACATCCCATCCAAAGTGCCAACGACTCTGTCACTGACACCGCGCTACTGAAGACGGCGGCGAGCGGCCGAAATCGGGGCCTAGCAGAAGACCAAACCGGAGAGAGAGGACACAGAAACATCACAAACCTACGGAATTCCTTTTAAAACTCTAAATATGCCGTAGATTTCGTGTGTTTCTGTCTTTTGCTAAACCTCGGTTTCGACCGCGCGCCATCTTCAGTAGTCACTTTTGGCACTTTTCGGGCAACCTCACACTGCACTGTTTCACTGTCACTTGCACTGAAACCAAAAAAAAACTACGCTATTCCGACCCCTCGCGGACCACAAAACGAGGTTGGAAAAGCGACATCCGCGTTCGGAATTCCTCTCAGTTTAACGTACCTTTTATTGTGGCCTCCGAGGGGTTGGAATAGCGTAGAATTGTTTTGTGTTTTTTCCGTCTCAGTGACAGTGACAGTGGGCAGTGTGAGGGAAAACGTCCGGAGTGCCGAAAGTGACTACTGAAGACGGCGCGCGGTCGAAACCGTTCCGGCGAAAGACAGAAACTTTCAGCGAGGAGCCGGATTCCATCCGGTATAACGTACCGTTTCGTTTGTGGCCCGCGAGATGGGTTTGGAATTCCTCAGATTTCTGTCTCTGATCTCGCTGGTTTTTCGGTCCTGTCCTAGCGCCGGAAGCGCGCTACTGAAGACGGCGAACGGCCGAAACCGCGATTCCGGCCCCGTGGACGACTCGGGGCCTGTTGTATATAGCGAACGAAAGGAAGAGGAATGACCGAAAACTGGAGAAAAAAAAAGTGGAAAACGAGAATACAGAAGAGGAGTGGAAGGGAGGAAGAAAGGGGAATAATACGGACTCCATTTTTTTTGCCGCTGTTTCGGTTTAATTAAGTGATTAAAAACCGGGCGAGGCCCCCCCAACCAAAAACTTCCATAAATTGTGGCCCTCAGTCCACGTTATAAGATTGTTATTGTTATTTCATGCATACCTCTATAATTTATATTCTAATTGACTCTTGTAACCCACCTTATTCCGGGGTGGGGTTGGGGGTGGGGGTTTGGCCCCTCCCTCTCACCCTGTCTCCCCTTCCCTCTCTCCTCCCTCCTCTCTCTCTACTCCATTGTGACGCCATTCCACGGCCTTTTCCAAACAGCTAGTGGTTCGATTCCCGCCGCCAACAGGCGTCGACTACTGCAGAATTCAGGCGTCAATTTCCGTACCGAATGTTTTGGAGAAATGGCCACAAATAATGGCGTACTTCTTGGAACTTTCCCGACGTATATAAGGAGAATGCGCCGCCCAAAATGAGGTATATTTTAGACCCCGGTTGTGAAAAAATCCAGCGATAACCGGGTTCAGTGGTTCGATTCCCGCCGCCAACGGGCGTCGACTCCTGCAGAATTCAGGCGTCAATTTCCGTACCGAATGTTTTGGAGAAATGGCCACAAATAATGGCGTACTTCGACGTGGAAAGCGCCGCCCAAATGAGGTCCCGAAAAATCCAGGATGTGTACGAATTTCGCACCGCTTGTCGAGGTGGAATTTCAATTACTTAGTTGCCGGCCCCGATATTGATGCGATAATCGGGAATATTGAACAGTAACCGAAACCCCGAGGACTTGAGCTAGCGGTACTACAGTACCAGTTGGTACTTCTTGGAACTTTCCCGACTTATATAAGGAGAATGCGCCGCCCAAAATGAGGTATATTTTAGACCCCGGTTGTGAAAAAATCCAGCGATAACCGGGTTCAGTGGTTCGATTCCCGCCGCCAACAGGCGTCGACTCCTGCAGAATTCAGGCGTCAATTTCCGTACCGAATGTTTTGGAGAAATGGCCACAAATAATGGCGTATCCGTGGAAAGATGTCGACGTACTTAAAAATATGTACGACGCACCGCTTGTCGAGGTGAATTCCTCAATTACTTAGTTGCCGACCCCGATATTGATGCGATAATCGGGAATATTGAACAGTGAAAACCCCGAGGACTTGAGCTCCAGCGGTACTACAGTACCAGTTGGTACTTCTTGGAACTTTCCCGACTTATATAAGGAGAATGCGCCGCCCAAAATGAGGTATATTTTAGATCCCGGTTGTGAAAAAATCCAGGGTTCAGTGGTTCGATTCCCGCCGCCAACGGGCGTTGACTCCTGCTGAATTCAGGCGGTCAGAAATCAATCGTCAATTCGTAAAATTGTTAATATTAATTGTCAATAGACTTAAATTTTCCCGTTCAATATATCCGGTTGGCAACTAATTAATTGCGGATTTCACCGACAAGTCTTCTAGGGCTTTTTAGGGCTTCATCGCCGATTTAATTTTGATAGCGAATATTTCACAGAAAGGGCCCCGAATAATAACGAAGATGTACGAAAGATGTACTGTAGGTTCGTGATTTTCTGTCTCCTCTCGCCGAGGTTTTCGGTCTTTTGCCAGACCGGTTTTTCGGCCGCTCGCCGCTCTTCAGTAGCGCGGTGTTGTACGCCCGGAAAACATCCTCGGAGCTCGCCGTCTTCAGTAGCGCCGTGTTCGGACAGTGCACTTGTGTGAAAGTGACAGCGCCCACTCAAAGTGCTGTCTTGCGCTACTGAAGACGGCGAGCGGCCGACAAACCGCGGTCCGGCAAAAGACCGAACTTCGGCGGGTGGGGAGACAGAAAACATCACGGACCCTACAGTATTATATTCAAACTATCTCGGAGACCACAAAACAGTGATATCAAATTATGTACTTAAAATATGTACAGCGCCACTTGTTGTTCCGCAATTGCTTAGTTGCCAACCACACGAATCCTTGTCCCGCCCTTCGTAATTTGTGCCCAAAAGGTATATTTCCGTCAGGCGATGAACTCACGATCAGTGGGGGGTTTTTTTTCCGGCTTGTATTTCACACTAAAAACCCACGATGGGGGGGGGGCGAAAAAAACCCAGACGGTCGAGAATGAGGCTTCGGACAAGACGGATTCTCGGCCTTCCCCTCCATCCTCCCTCTCCCTCTCTCGCTGTAGGGATTTACAAAATTACATGTTATTATTCTTATTGAGGGCCTCAATCTCAATCTCACTCTCTCTCTCTCGTCGCACAGCGATCAATTTCAATACCGTTTAAAGCGGTCTACTAATCAAATATCAATACCGATTTTCGACTTTTCCGACGCCGTACACTGAACAATCCATGAATTATTCCGGCCTGTCAACAGACTGTGGACGTCAGAAACCGGTCTAGCTAAAGACCGTAATAACGGGTTGAGAGGAAGATCGACAAAAGGGCACGCGTACCTTCCAGGTCGCCGTTTCAATATATTCCAGATTTCACCAAATAATTATAGCTTTTAATAAAGGCTTTTATAATAGTTTAATTATACCTGTTTTGTGGCCTGCGAAGGGTTGGAATATACTGTAGGGTTCGCGATGTTTCCGTCTCCTCTCTCTCGCTGCCGGTTCGGTCTTTTGCCAGACCGCGGTTTGTCACCGGCCGCTCGCCATCTTCAGTAGCGCTGTGTCAGTAGTCACTGTTAGCACTTTGGATGTTTTTTGGGGCATCCTCACTGCAGCACTGTCACTTTCACACGTACTGTAGTGTCTGTCACTTTGTCAAAAGTGGTTGAAACAGCGCTACTGAAGATGGCGAGCGGCCGTGACAAACCGCAGTCCGGCAAAAGACCGAACCTACTTCTTCGCAGGAGGAGCATCATCGCGAACCTACAGCTTTTTTTTATAGGTTTATAATTGCTGATTTTTTATGGATTTAAAATAAAAATTTAGGCCCATACAGGGCTAAATTCGGCTTCACTCGAGGCGGACAAATTAGAGTTTTTAATTAGACGTTTAAAAATCCTGTTTACCGCTAATTGCTGATAGGAATGAAGGCTTTTATCGCATCTAAAGATGTTTAAAATGAATGATACAACGTTCGCCCAGTTGGTTGCGAATATTTCCAGGAACCGGCTGGAACAATTCAGAGACAAGCGATTCCATTCATTTGCTGGAGAAAAGGGAGATAACGGGGAATTGTGGGACCGGGAACTGGGGTCAAATGAAAGGGCGACAGAAAACGGATAACGTCGGACGTTAACGAGGAAAAAATGCGCGGCGCGACGTAATTGAATCTGTAATTTAATACGGCGATTACAATCGTTATCGGGGGAATAATAAAGTACAGAGAAACGGCGAAGATACTTTGGCGCCCTTTCGCCGGACCGGCCGGCGAAACCGGTCTAGAAAAAGACCAGAGTTAGAGGCGGGGGAGGAGGAGATTAGAGACGGTAGAAGGACGCTGAATCTACAATAAAAAGGACCTAAATCTACAATTGAAAACAAGAAAACACAGTGCTCAAATTTCATGTGATCTTGAAAACCAAAAAGAACGGGGTCGGAAAGCGACATCCGAGTTTGGAATTCCTTTTATGTTTACCTTTTTTTTGTGATCCGAGAGGGTTTGGAATACCGTAGTATTGCGGTGCTTCCGTCTCCCCTATCGCCGGTTCGGTCTTTAGCTCTAGACCGGTTTCGGCCGCTCGCCACCTTCAGTAGCGGTGGCCAAATACATTTGAGCGACAGTGACATTAGTCAGTGGGGATGCGAAAATTTTCGCAGTCATCAAAGTGCTCAACTCACTTGTGGACCGAATACGGGCGAAATCGGGGGAATTTTATGAAATTTCGAAAATTTTCGATTTTTCAGCTCCCCTTTCAGGGGCAAGTGTAACTCGGTTTGGGACACTTGTGGACCGAATATGGGCGAAATCGGGGGAATTTTATGAAATTTCGAAAATTTTCGATTTTTCAGCTCTCCTTTCAGGGGCAAGTGTAACTCAATTTGGGACACTTGTGGACCGAATATGGCGAAATCGGGGGAATTTTTTGAAATTTCGAAAATTTTCGATTTTCAGCTCTCCTTTCAGGGGCAAGTGTAACTCAATTTGGGACACTTGTGGACCGAATATGGGCAAAATCGGGGAATTTCGAAAATTTTCGATTTTCAGAGGGGCAATTTCGAACTTGTGGACCGAATTTTTTATGGAATTTCGATTTTCAGCTCTTTTCAGGGCAAGTGTAACTCGGTTTGGGACACTTGTGGACCGAATACGGCAAAATTTTATGAAATTTCGGGGAATTTTGAAATTTCGAAAATTTTCGATTTTTCAGCTCTCCTTTCAGGGGCAAGTGTAACTCAGTTTTGGGACACTTGTGGACCGAATATGGGCAAAATCGGGGGAATTTTATGAAATTTCGAAAATTTTCGATTTTTCAGCTCTCCTTTCAGGGGCAAGTGTAACTCAGTTTTGGGACACTTGTGGACCGAATATGGGCAAAATCGGGGGAATTTTATGAAATTTCGAAAATTTTCGATTTTTCAGCTCTCCTTTCAGGGGCAAGTGTAACTCAGTTTGGGACACTTGTGGACCGAATACGGGCGAAATCGGGGGAATTTTATGAAATTTCGAAAATTTTCGAATTTTCAGCTCTCCTTTCAGGGGCAAGTGTAACTCAGTTTGGGACACTTGTGGACCGAATACGGGCGAAATCGGAAATTTTGAAATTTCGAAAATTTTCATTTTCAGCTCCTTTCAGGGCAAGTGTAACTCAGTTTGGGACACTTGTGGACCGAATACGGGCGAAATCGGGGGAATTTTATGAAATTTCGAAAATTTTCTGTTTTTCAGCTCTCCTTTCAGGGGCAAGTGTAACTCAGTTTTGGGACACTTGTGGACCGAATACGGGCGAAATCGGGGGAATTTTATGAAATTTCGAAAATTTTCGATTTTTCAGCTCTCCTTTCAGGGGCAAGTGTAACTCAGTTTTGGGACACTTGTGGACCGAATACGGTCGAAATCGGGGGAATTTTATGAAATTTCGAAAATTTTCGATTTTTCAGCTCTCCTTTCAGGGGCAAGTGTAACTCAGTTTTGGGACACTTGTGGACCGAATACGGTCGAAATCCGGGAGACACCCCTACAGTACCGTCCCCGGTGCACTGCCGCGTCTCGCGCTGTTTTCAAACGATTCAAAAGTTCGACCCGTAAAGGGCCGAGGGCGTAGCCCTTTTTTTCCGTTCTCGGCCGACGGAGACGACGTCGGGCCGTAAAACGGCCAATTTACGACGTGTACCGGGTACCGGACCAATATAAATGTAGATGTCGGCGTCGGCCAAAGCCGGCTAATTATCCGGTGCGGGGAAGGGCGAATTTTTACGAGGGCCGGTCGCGTGGGCGCCCCCGAAAAGAGAAAATTTTCGGACTCAAATTGGCGTTTCGGCCGACGTCTCGAGCCGAAAAGGTAATTAAAGAGGACCCATTCTTCTTCTTCTTCTTCTTCTTCTTCGTCCGCCGCCGCAGCGTCCTCTTCAACCCGTCCTTCATTTTCGGACCTCGGAGTTTCGGGGCCCTGAGTTTTACGAGGGACCCGAGTTCGTAAAACGGTTCGCGGTCGAAATTTTAAAGAAAAATTTTCCAGTCAACTTAGATTTGACGGCCGCTCGCCATCTTCAGTAGCGCTGTTGTGTTCCTCACTTTGGACATTTTTTGGGCATCCCCCCACTGCACTCACCGTCACCGCCACTTGTACTGCGGTCGTCGTGACGGACAACAACACCGCGCTACTGAAGACGGCGAACGGCCCAAAACCTTGGTCTCGTCTCGGCGAAACAAACTACCCCGTCAATTGATCACAACTGGGTATAAATATCGTAAAATCGGCCGAGATTTTGTGTCGCCGGGGAGTAGATTGTATTTGGGTGGGGGCGGGGTATATAATATTCAAGAGCGAGCCCTGTGCCGCCCCCGCCCCCGGCTTATTTTACGAGTGAACACCGGCCAAATATAAAAGTTGGAACGGGGATGGGGGAGGAAGGTCCCAACCCCTCACGGGTAATGGGCCTCGACGCCTTCATCCCCCTTTGCCGCCTCTACGACCCTCCTCAGTCACCAAACCGCTGATTAAACCCCACACTCCGTCCACCCCCTTTCCATCTTATCGGTTTCCAACTCAACCCCCCGAGGTACCCCAATGCCCACTTTTAGTTAAACAGGAGGTAGGGGGAGCTTTTGCGATACACAGGAACGCACCTTGCGCTAATTCCCTTATTTCGGAACCTTTGATATAAACTCTGAAAGCTGAAAAATTGAAAATTTTCGAAATTTTAAAAAAATTCCCCCGATTTCGCCCATAGTCGGCCCACAAGTGTACAAAACTGAGTTACACTTGCCCCTGAAAGGAGAGCTGAAAAATCGAAAATTTTCGAAATTTCATAAAATTCCCCCGATTTCGCCCATATTCGGTCCACAAGTGTCCCAAACTGAGTTACACTTGCCCCTGAAAGGAGAGCTGAAAATCGAAAATTTTCGAAATTTCATAAAATTCCCCCGATTTCGCCCATATTCGGTCCACAAGTGTCCCAAACTGAGTTACACTTGCCCCTGAAAGGAGAGCTGAAAAATCGAAAATTTTCGAAATTTCAAAAATTTCGATTTTGCCCGTATTCGGTCCACAAGTGTCCAAACTGTTACACTTGTCCCCTGAAAGGAGCTGAAAAATTTTCGAAATTTCATTTTCGAAATTTCAAAAATTCCAAAAATTCCGATTTCGCCCGTATTCGGTCCACAAGTGTCCCCAAACCGAGTTACACTTGCCCCCCTGAAAGGAGAGCTGAAAAATTGAAAATTTTTGAAATTTCATAAAATTTTAACTAACTGGTGATCAATCACTATAAGTGGTCGATTTATTTTATTCCTATATCGGTTTCGGACCAACAACCCCCTGTAGTTCCGGTTAGGGGGTGGGGGGGGGGCGGATATTGTGGCCATCTGGAAGAGTGTGGACCTGTGCACTGGCCGGGGGGTGGAAATGATGGATGACATATATATATGTATGTATATAACTGGCTGTCCGAAGGGATGAGGGTGAGACTGTGACTAAACCACCCCCATGTGTCCACCTCTCGGGGGGGATCGCCTCCACTCTGACTACTGACCAAATGGTCGGCGATTTAATGATTCCGAAAAAATAAAAAGGTCTACTTGCGGCGGTCTATTTTTAAAATTTCGCAGATATATTCCCGCCGGCCAAACGTGTTCTAGACCGGTTTCTTCGGGTCAACGGAGGATTGACTCCGTACGTTGAGGCCGTAGATTTCGTGTGTTTCTGTCGGGGGAGGCCTGTTTTTGGTCTTTCGCCAGACCGGTTTCGGCCGCTCGCCGCCGTCTTCAGTAGCGCCGCACTGTGTCACTCCGTACTGCGGCGGTGGTTGTGTCCGTCTGACAGCGAGGATGCCCGAAAAACCAGTCCAAAAGTGACTACTGAAGACGGCGGCGAGCGGCCGGAACACACGCGGGGTTGTACGTATTGTACGATAAATAAAATTGAAAAACGGAAGAATCCTCTATCTAATTTAGAATAGTCTGTTTTGTGGTCTGCGGGGGTTTGGAATACTACCGTAGATTTAAGTCTGTTTCCGTCTCCTCCCTCGCCCGTTTTCGGTCTTTCGCCAGACCGGTTTCGGCCGCTCGCCGCCGTCTTCAGTAGCGCTGTGTTGTTAGTCACTTTTGGCACTTTGTACTGGTTTTTCGGACATCCCCACTGCGCTGTGTCACTAACGTACTCGCTACTGAAGACGGCGGCGAGCGGCCGAAACCCGGTGTCCGGCAAGAGACCAAACCTTTTGAGAGAGAGAAGATAGAAACACACGAAATCTACTGTATTTATTACAATCGGCCACAAACGGGTATTCTAAACTAATATAAAGCTGTATTGAAAGCTGGACCGCTGCCGGTTTCGGGCCGCTCTGCCGTCTCTCAGTAGCGTCTGTGTTGGCAGTCGCTTCGGGGCTTTGTATTGGTTTTGGCTGGCGGCACCGCTACTGAAGGTGGCGGACGGCCGAAACCTGGGTCTGGCGAAGAGACGAAATTCTACGGTATTAGGGGGGGGGGGTGGTACCCAAAAGTATTGGACATTTTTGACTTTGGAATTCATTTTAATTTCGCTAAAAAAGAAACATTAATTATTAATCTAATATATATGTATTCGCCGCAACTCTCCGCCAGCATTTTTCCGGCAAATTTTCGATTCCCCCCCCCTCTTCAGGATGAACTACTGAAGACCGAAATACGTCTTATCAAATTTTCGATCGAATTTCGGTTACACCTAATAAATTGATAGTATTAGATATATCTATCCCATTTTCATTCTTCGTAAAGTCATCGATCGCTACTGAATCAGCCGGAATGAGGAAAACGATTTGTCCCCGAATCGTGGGACAAATGGCGTCCCCGTAATGACGTAAAGCTGACGGGGCCCCAAAGGAGACGGTCATTATTGAATAACAAAGTACAAAACTGATATAATATATTGGACTATCGAGTTTTTCTTTTTTTTTTATTCTCGTTATCATCGTGTATTCATTCCGTTTTTTTCATTTTCACGGTACGCACAAAAGTAATCGATATTTCGACTTTGGTCTTCAGTGGTCGCCGTCTTCAGTAGCGCCTGTTTTGGCAGTCGCTTCGGCGCTTTGTATTTGGTTTCTTGGCTGGCGGCACCGCTACTGAAGGTGGCGGACGGCCGAAACCTGAGTCTGGCGGAAAGACGAAATTCTACGGTATTGGGGTACCCAAAGTATTGGACATTTTTGACTTTGGAATTCATTTTATTTGGCTAAAAAAGAAATTTTAATTATTAATCTACTATATTCACCGATATTATCGACACAACTCTACTTGAGGAGGAATTCCTCAAGACCCAAAATACATTTGAAAATTCTCGATTACTTTTGGGTCTACGCCTAAATATATCTTGTATTGATTAAAATTTATGCTCATCGAAGAGGAGGATTTAAGTACAGAAAAAAAAACGAGAACATTTTCGTGATGTTTCTGTCTCCTCTCTCGCCGAGGGTTTTGGTCTTTTGCCAGACCGGTTTGTCACCGGCCGCTCGCCATCTTCAGTAGCGCTGTGTCAGTAGTCACTGTTATTAGCACTTTGGATGTTTTCTGGGGCCTAATCCACACTGCTGCACTGTCACTTTCACATGTACTGACGGTGACAGTAGTAACACAGCGCTACTGAAGATGGCGAGCGGCCGGTGACAAACCGGTCTGGCAAAAGACCAAAACTCGGCGAGAGAGGAGACAGTAACATCACGAACCTACAAAAAAATTAGGCGCTTTTGCCAATTTCATTTCGATTAACGCGCGAAAACTCAAGTGGGGGGGGGGCGAAATTGTAATTTTCGGTCCCGAAATTTTCATTTTCGTCGATTTTGTCCCCGGTACAATTTTTCTGACGCGAAAGTTGAGCATTGAAAAAAAATTGACGTCGAAAATATTTCGTCTGTTTTTCCGTCCGGTCGGTTTTGAAGACACCGCTACTGAAGACGCGGCGAGCGGCCGAAACCGGTCTCGACCGGAAACATCGGCGGAAAAATCTACAGTTTAAACAGCAATTTATATTAGCGATATTGAATCCGATCGCCCACCAATTTCTATCAATTTCATGAACGGCCGTCGGCCATTTGCATAGATTTACATAAATTTCCAGTTAGACCGACCCTAATGTCGAGTCCCGGACGTCTTCATCTTCTGTAGATAAACTATCGATAACTAATTCGACGAAGTGAGGGTAAAATTTCAAATTTCAGAAACGAAAGGGAATGGGAAAGTATCTGAAAACGAGGACCGTTCAATTATTGACTCGTTCTTACGTGTTACAGTAATCTCCAGGTTCATTACTTTCTTTCGTGGCCTCAGTAGCACATAATTTCCATTATGCGCGGGCGTATTCGGGGATGGGTTTTTGTCAACCCTCCCTTCACCCTCCAAAGGGTCGGGGTACAAATAATGGACCGCCGGTCCATTATTGATTGAGTCAATAATTTAAAACGTCAGTAACCGAACGATCGGTCGTGCCTCTTTTTGCCCCCCCAAGCCCCCACCCCCGAACCCGGGGGTTCTTTTGAGTCCACCAATTTACGATTTGGTCCGCTCATCGGGGCCGCCTTCCACCTCCTCCTCCTCCTCTTCTTCTTCCTCTTCTTCTTATTCTTCTTCTTCTTCAGCGCCGAGAGAGAACTCGAAGGAAGAAGAGGGAGGGCAGAGAACACAAAGGGCGTACAGTTTTCACAAACTCAATCTTCCCCCTTTCAACTGGAATAAACTCTGAGAAAATGGAAAATTTCCTCCCCCCCCCTCCGCCCCCCATAAATTATTTTCTAAAAGTTTTTATCCAAACCGTCGGTGTAACAGGTTTAAAATTGTGACAATGAAAATACCGTTTTTCACTGAAAACACTCGACATCTTCGCTACTGAAGACGGCCCAAATCCACGCCATGTGAACGAAAGGTGACAACAGTTTCTCTCGCGTATTCAGGTGACAGATTTGTCGCGTAAAATAAAGTTTGCGGGGCGAATTGCGCGTGACAAATTTGGAACACAATTAGTTCAACAAACCGGTCTTGCGGCCGCTCCATGTCTTCAGTAGCGGTGTCGGTCACTGACGGCACTTTTTCGGACAGTCTTTCGGGGCGCATCCCCACCGTCAAAAGGGACAACCCACCGACAGTGACTACTGAAGACGGCGAGCGGCGTCTCCACAAAACTGTGGAAAAACAATTATTAAATCGTACAGTTTTTAAGGACATGACACTAAACAAAAAAAAAAATGGACAATATTAGTGTTGCGAGCTCATTGTTTTTATCGCGATCGCGTTGACCCAGTCTTGTTTTATTTTCATGTCGGGTTTCTGACATCATTTCATTTCAGTATTGCCTCCGCGCTAACGCCTTCGATGACTGGCCGGCCGATGACGGATGATTAATCGCCGCCCGGAGAGAGAGAGAGAGAGAGAGAGATAACGCCCGATAATAGATAAGAGGCGCGGCCTTAGCGAAGCTCAAAGAGAAAAACAGAAAAAAAAAAAAAAAACAGAAAAAAAATTAAATAAGAGGGACGTAATTAAGACACGCTCAGAAGAGACGGACAATGGTCCATTTGTTCATCGACATCTTCGACACAACACCGCCACAAAATACCCCAACCACCCTCCATCCATCCCTCAATCCCACCATTTCCTCAATATTAAAATATACACACAGAGCTATCTTCTAATTAACAATTTCCTGTTATTAATAATATTCGGCTTAATGAACGGATCGAGAATTTCCCGGTAAACCACAAGACGATTGAGTCATCCTTAACGCGAAAGGACCCCTTATTATAATCTATTCTGTTAAATCGGAAAGATATAAATATATATATATATATAATATATTTTGAGGAAAAACTAGAAGTGGGGAATTTTCCGGTCAATTTCCGTGGAATTATCACAAAATTTTCCTCCGTTATCATCACTGAAGTGGCTCCTTTATCCGAGACGAAATATTGAGCAATTTCATTTATAACTGTTGTTAATTTGATTGTACAATAAATGAAAGGTGAAAACAAACGAAACAAAATAATTTCCATCGAATTTATACCAGATTTACAATAGAAACAGACCAGCGATATGAAACAAACTTTCGGCAATTTCATTTATAACTGTTGTTAACTTGATTGTACAATGAATAAAAGGTGAAAACAAACAGAAACAAAATAATTTCCATTGAATTTATACCAGATTTACCATCGAAACAGACCAGCGATATGAAACAAACTTTCAGCAATTTCATTTATAACTGTTGTTAACTTGTTGTACAGTAGATAAAGGTGAAAACAAACGAAAACAAAATAATTTCCATCGAATTTATACCAGATTTACCATCGAAACAGACCAGCGATGATGAAACAAACTTTCAGCAATTTCATTTATAACTGTTGTTAACTTGATTGTACAATGAATAAAAGGTGAAAACAAACAGAAAACAAAATAATTTCCATTGAATTTATACCAGATTTACCATCGAAACAGACCAGCGATGAGAAACAAACTTTCAGCAATTTCATTTATAACTGTTGTTAACTTGATTGTACAATGAATAAAAGGTGAAAACAAACAGAAACAAAATAATTTCCATCGAATTTATACCAGATTTTCCTCCGATATCGTCACAGACTCAGGCGATATGAAACAAACTTTCGTCAATTTCAATTTATAACTGTTGTTAACTTGATTGTACAATAAATAAAAGGTGAAAACAAACAAATTAGA
This sequence comes from Lethocerus indicus, assembly GCA_019843655.1. Classification (NCBI taxonomy): domain Eukaryota; kingdom Metazoa; phylum Arthropoda; class Insecta; order Hemiptera; family Belostomatidae; genus Lethocerus; species Lethocerus indicus. The sequence goes on from JACDQD010000007.1 coordinate 29,744,494, forward strand.
ATGTAAAATTTTTTTAACCCCTCCCCGGATCGTTGCTTTTTCTCGACGTCCGCTCGTAATTAAATCAAAACCGAACGTTCCCAATAAATCCTGCTCGTCATAGTATACATTATGTATAGCTGTCGATGGCTGAATAAAAAGGCGTTTATATATATATGTATACAGGAGGGAACAAACAAACTTCCTGGTTTGTTCCCTGCGGACGCCTTTCCACCGGGGCCCGTTGTAATTGTTATTTATATTGGCTTTACTCGCATAAAATACAACTAATAATATGGGACGGTCGACAATTATACAGTCTTTCTGACTGAATTATGGCGATCGGAAAGGAAAATTTGGGTCAACGATCGGGGGGTTAAAACGATTCTATCGTTCATCCCATCGTAATCACAGGGCTTTATTCGTTTAATGAATACGGGATGAATTGTAATAATGAACATGGGATTTTTACTCCAAAACGCTTCACCGACAACGAGAACACTGACGAAAGTGACGAAAGGGCAGTTTTGGAGGAAAGTGCCACAACAGCGACTGACACCGCTGAGCGCTACTGAAGATGCGGCGAGAGGCCGAAAACCGGTCTAGCGAAAGACCACAGACAGGCGAGTGGGGAAACGGAAACGCGCTGATCTACGGTCTTTTACAAACTCCGGATTTCGGTTAGAATTTCCATTCTTATCTGGTTTTTTTTCACCTTTCATTTATTGTACAATCAAGTTAACAACAGTTATAAATGAAATTGCTGAAAGTTTGTTTCATATCGCTGGTCTGTCTCGATGGTAAATCTGGAATAAATTCGATGGAAATTATTTTGTTTTGTTTGTTTTCACCTTTTATTTATTGTACAATCAAGTTAACAACAGTTATAAATGAAATTGCTGAAAGTTTGTTTCATATCGCTGGTCTGTCTCGATGGTAAATCTGGTATAAATTCAATGGAAATTATTTTGTTTCGTTTGTTTTCACCTTTTATTTATTGTACAATCAAGTTAACAACAGTTATAACTGAAATTGCTGAAATTTTGTTTCATATAACTGGTCTGTCTCGATGGTAAATCTGGAATAAATTCAATGGAAATGATTTTGTTTTCGTTTGTTTTCACCCTTAATTTATTGTACAATCAAAGGAGCCACCCCAGTGATGATAAACAGAGGTTAATGTGGAATAAATTCAATGGAAATTATTTTGTTTCTGTTTGTTTTCAACCTTAATTTATTGTACAATCGAGTTAACAACAGGTATCAATAAAATAGCCGAAAGTTTGATTCATATTAATGGTCTGTCTCGATGGTAAATCTGGTATATAAATTTAACGCAAATTATGTTTTACGTTCGCCGTCTTCAGTAGTCTATCGGTCCGGTCTACAGTCCGGTAGGCAAGGAAAACTAGCACCGGCATCATAGAAAACACTGCATTAGTTTATGATATTTATGAGTTATGCCTTAGGGCTTCATGCAGGAAACCGGTCTGGCGAAGGGTGAACGGGACGGGATTCGTCTGATTAGTCGCTTCAGTAGGCCGGATACTAATTTACGTTTCGGTCGGAATTAACGGCTCGTCTCGCGACCCCGACAGGAACCCGAGGGGTTGCAGACGACAACAGGTCATGGGGGTTAAATGAGCCGTACTGAAGGGACCAAATGTCGCTAGTTACTCTTTCGGGGGTGGAGGGGTGAATTGATGATCCACCGCCGATGAATCCTTTCTAATTCACCACCCCCACCCCACCCCTCGGGGTTCACTAGACCGACCTTCTGTTTGTTTTTCCGCCCGGAGGACAATGCAAAAAATTATCCTTCCGGTTTAAAGGGTCGATTTCTACTGAGGGCGTCGAGGACTAAAAAACCATTCTAAAAAAACCGTAAGATTTATTTTAACATATCTGTTTTGTGGTCTGCGAGAGGTCGGAATACCGTACGATTTAAGTATCTTTCGCCAGACCGGCGGGTTTCGGCCGCTCGCCGTCTTCAGTAGCGCGGTGTTAGTCACTTTGGATGCATTTCGGGCGTCCTCACTGCACCGTCTCACATTTCACCGACTGTCTGTCTCACGGCAGGAACATACAAAGTAGCAATGCGACTGACACGACTGAAGATGGCGAGCGGCCGAAACCCGTCTGGCAAAAGACCGAACCGGCGAGAAACACACGAAATCTACGATATCCTCCACCGTTATTTTCTGTACAATCTGTACTTCTCGCCGGTTCGGTCTTCCGCCAGACCGGGTCGGTTCTGCGGCCGCTCGCCGTCTTCAGTAGCGCTGTGTTAGTCACTTCGGACGCATTTCGGGCGTCCTCACTGCACCGTCTCACATTTCACCGACTGTCTGTCTCACGGCAGGAACATACAGAGTAGCATTGTGACTGACACTACTGAAGATGGCGAGCGGCCGAAACCCGTCTGGCAGAAGGCGGAACCGGCGAGAGGAGACTGAAACACGACGAAATCTCTCGCCGGTTCGGTCTTCCGCTGGACCGGGGCCGGTTTCGGCCGTTCGCCGTCTTCAGTAGCGCTGTGTACGCAGAGTATCGGATCAGAGTTTTACAAAACTTCTACTACAATGAGACCGTTTCCGTCTCCTCTCTCTCGCTCCGTTTTGTGCTAGACCGGTTTCGGTATTGCACGAAAAACCAATTCCGAAGTGCCAACAGTGACTACTGAAGATGGCGAGCGGCCGCAGAACCGGTCTAGCGAAAGACCCTCGAAATGTGCCGCAGGGGGACCTGCCCAATAACGTGGACGGTCGCCATAGTACACTGTGTCGGTCATACGCCGCTACTGAAGACGGCGAACGGCCGAAATCGGCGAGAGGAGACGTAGGGACGCGACGGGAAATCAACCGTATTCCACAACCCCTCTGAGACCTCGAAACGGGTAAATTTGAAATTTTACTTTTCAAATTTGAAAATCGTTTATCCCAATTGGTGTATAGTAGAATTTCGATAGAGCGCCGCGCGCTTAACGGCGTGACCCGAGTTCGAATTCCGCTCCCCACCCCCACCCCCAACCCCCTCTCTCTATTGTCTCCCGAATTGATTACCAGTGTTGGGCCCGTTTAACCGTTTAACCGGATAACCGGTCAGTCAGACACGGTTGTTATCGAGATAATAAGTTTGTATCTCTCTCTCAGAGAGATATACAAATGGGCCCCCGCCTTCGACTTAATATATAAGCGCGCCCGACGTCCTTGTCGGGGCTTTTCTACAACAAGCGTTACAATCTCTATTGTTGTATTATTATCGGCGCTTGGAATTATGCTCGGCGCTGGAGACGGCCCGGAGAATTAATCTGGAATTAATCCGGGGTTTATTGGCTAATTGTAGTGTCGGTTAAGTCAGTTTCAAGGGAGGCCCTGTTCTACTGTTGTATGTTGTACTGTTGTCGTCTGTTGTACTACCTGGCTGGAGAGAGAGAGAGAGAGAGAGAGAGAGACGGAACGGGGTGGAATGTTATCGACCGTGTAATCTGATAAACGGCCCGACCGTGAAGGGCTGAAAGGGTTTTTTCCTACCTCCTCCTGGAGGCCGGCTCAACGGAACGATATTCGCGGGCCGTACGAAAACGGCGAAACTGTGGGTTTTTCTCGACAATTCGACGAACATCTATACGTTTAACGTCGAGATTATTATCGAAGAAATCCGATTTGAAAATTAACCGAAATAGGAGTTTGCACAGTGGCGGAGTTCATGCCGTCTCTGGCCAACAATGAGACCGGATTCAAAACGCTACCGACAACACCGAATTCCTGTCAGAGCCGACCGAAACACAGTGGCGGAGTTCAGTTCGTGCCGAACTTCAGGAATATTTTATTCCAAACAAGTATATCGTATATCGTATATTGTACAAATGGTACGATTATTATCGAAGAGATCCGATTTGAAAATTAACCGAAATGGGAGTTTGCACAGTGGCGGAGTTCAGTGCCGTCTCTTGGCCAACAATTTCAGTAATATTTTATTCCAACAATAAACAACGTATATCGTATATCGTATATTGTACAAATGGTACGATTATTATCGAAGAGATCCGATTTGAAAATTAACCGAAATGGGAGTTTGCACAGTGGCGGGAGTTCAGTTCGTGCCGTCTCTTGGCCAACAATGAGACCGGATTCAAATTCCTTTCAGTAATATTTTATTCCAACAATAAACAACGTATATCGTAGTCGGTACACAAATTTTGATTTTTTAACGTATTTGGAATTTTGATTCCAGTACTGGGACTAGAACCCCCAGATAGATTTGTAATTTGTCAAATTACAGAAAGTTTATTATTAACAAGTTCAACGTACCTGTTTTGTGGTACGCGACGGGTTGAAATACAGCGGATTTCGTGTGTTATTTTTCCGTCTTTCGGTAGACCGGTTTCGGCCGCTCGCCACGGTCTATCTAGACTTCTCTCTTCTGGCAGGCGATTCTCTAGTCTCAGAACTGCTGTTTCGAACGTCCAAACAGTCGCAACATCCGAAAGTGACTAAGAGAGCGCTACTGAAGATGGCGGACGGCCGAAACCGGTCTGGCCAAAACGGCGAGAGAGGAGACAGAAATCTACCTTATTATTGACACATAACTAACGTTTTTGAACTCGGGGCGTTACCATAGTGTTTCCAGGGTGGTAATTAGGGGGTTTCCAGTGGAAGGGATCAATCGTAATAAATAAACACGTCATAACAGTATAAATCGTAGACAAATCGTGCCCAACGGGGGTGCGAACAGAGCACGTGTCGATCAACCCCCCCGACCCGACACGTGTCAACAACCCCTATAGGGCGCGCCACCCCTAAATAGACGGGTCTCTATTACGCACACCCGAGGGTGTATACTCACGACAACAAAGCCCAACGAATGCTTAATTCTCTACGACTCGACCGGTAATTGGACTTGTATTTGTGCGCCCTGAGTAGTTCAGACGGTTCGATATTTCTGTTCCCTAAACTCCTGGAAAACCACCATTCACTCCTGTATACTGTGGAGGGCTGAAACCCCTACCTTGATATGCCTTAAAATGGCAGAAAAAAAGAAAAAAACTATGAAGGTAAAGGACAAGGTCTGTTCGTGGACAACTTCCAGGACTCCCCCCCCCCAAAGGGAAAGTTCTCTACGACAAAGAAGGGATACACTTTCATGGGGATATATCTCGTTCGTCTCCGGTGCCCTTAGGGCCGCCAGGAATGAAATGTTTAGCGGAAAATCATAAAAATTCCCGGTTTTTTCAAATTTCCCGTCATTATCCTCATCCCTTTTCCTCCTCTAAACCCGCCCTTAAACGCCTCCTCCGGCCTGAATGACAAGTCGAAAAGTGCCATCCAATTGAGACAGTGGACGGTGGACGTTGACTGACACACGTCAAGCTACTGAAGACGGCGAGCGGCCGAAACCGGTAAACGCGCTGAATTCCAACTTTTACCAATAAAATAATGAGATTTTTCCTTTCCCTATTTATTCCGTTCGACAAACGCTACTAATTAATAATAAACCACCCAGCCCCCCCCCCCCGCCACCCCCCGGGAGTCCGGTTTTATCTATTTGTGCCCGACGTGATTTACGATCGGTCCGCTTTATCTGTTAAACAGAGTGGGATGTAATTGAGGACGGTAAATCTCCGAAATTGAAGAATAGAAAAAATATCGGCCGAAAAAAAAAACGAAAAAAACGCCCCTATCCGGTCGTTTCTCAGAAGTTTTCGATGACACATTCGGTGGGGGCCGAAATGACGGACTGCCGTCGGTCTTTGATTATACCCGGTATGTTAACATTATTAATTAGTAGTTTGTACACGACAGTACACAACTGTATAGTGTATATATAGGAGTACGGTACCGCGGTAGATAAAAAGGGCCTTGTTCACAAATAGGGGTCGCACGACCTTTCTCTTCTTCTTCTTCTTCTTCTTCAGCCTTTGTCGGAAGGAACTCCTCCCCCCGCCGTTCCCGGCAGTACACAGAGAGAGAGAGATAACCGGTCTATCACTATTATTACTGGATAATAGTTCAATATTTATCGCGCCACCCCCCTCCCCCTATCCAGGAACGACGTCGAGCGAACGGCCGACGGTGAGGAACAAATTGAGAATTGTAAGGCCGAAAATCCGGAAATCCTCTCCAACCGTACGATGTACGCGTACGCACAGCAGTTTTGGGAAAACTGTACAATGTACAAATAACATTATTTTTCTCCACGAATACAAAGAGGGGGAGAAAAACGATAGAAAAATAATGGGTTCGTACACGCATTTCGGCCTGCGCGGGCCTTTCTAGACTCATCTATAGATTCTATAGATATACTACACAGATAGTAGATTCATTTTATTTCGCTAAAAAAGCATTATTTTTAATTATTAATCTACTGTATTAATCGCCGATATTATCGACAAATCTCTGCGGCCACTTTTAGGGCAAATTTTCGATTACCCCCCGAACCTCTTGAAGAACTCGAAGAATAAAAAAACCCCGACGACTTAAGCTACAGTTCTAGGGGATTTTTATTAATTGCACTTTACCCCGATTATTATACGTTGAGTGGGGGCAAAAAAAGTATATTTTAGCCTTGTTGCGGTCCGAAATGCGGCCTACCGTAGATTTCTTGCGTTTCTGTCTCTCGCCGTCTTCAGTAGCGGCACTATGGCGAGAAACACGCGAAATCCAGGGGTGTATTCCAAACCCCCACCCCCCCCCTTTCCCCAGAAGACCAGAAAACGGGTAATTTAAAAGTCGGTTTATTCCCCGAATCACAGGAATTTAACCGAAGTTTGGTCTTTTACCAAACGAAACGCAGTCAAATTTTCAAAAATTCCCTCCTTCTTTTTAGGGACTCGGTCACATTTTAACTGATTTCAAAACACCCAATTTTATTTAATTAGCTCGTGACGCATCGACCTATCGCCCTTTCTGCCTCCTCCTCCTCCTCCTCCTCCTCCTCCTCCCCCAGTTCTCTTAATCGTTAACTCTTTTTATTGTTTATTTTCTCACACTTCCACAGACGCACGCGGGCGTCCTCCTCCCCCCCCTTCCTGTCTTCCTTCCTCGCCTATCGGGAGATCCGGGACGTGGGTGGAGTGAGGGGTGGGGTGGGGTGGGGGTTAGTGATAAGGCTGTAATGTCGGAGATAATCTCTTCCCGAGAATAAAGACGTTGGGCTGTGCGCGCGGCTCTCGTATTTTCGAACCGTTCGTAGAAAAAAGGCTAATTTGATAAAATTGGAGGAAAAGAGGAGACAGAGAGGAGATTTGTGTGTGAGAGAGAGAGAGAGAGAGAGGAGAGAGGGAGAGGGAGGGAGGGAGTGATAACGGGCGCGGACGGAACTGTGTCATAAAAACTCTAGAAGCCGACTCTACAAGTAATTAGCACTGGGTCAGATAGTGTCTCTCTCTCTCTCTCTCTCTCTCTCTCTCTCTCTCTCTCTCTCTCTCTCTCTCATTTAGGCCCGATCGCATTCTCGATTAATCGATTAACTCCCCACCATCGATTCCGGTGAAAATACATCCGGTTTTGTAGCATTTGGGACTCTTAAGTCAATTACTGGAAAGGACATCGAAATCGACCTCAAGTAACAAACTGACAATGTACAAAGTACACCGCAAGAAAGTCCTTCGAACCATCCTTAATATATAATTAATATATTATTAATTTCGTATTAATAAACTTAATACGAAAATAATTTTAGATTTTGTGTTAATTACTAACGTCCCCCAACCGTATGCCTCTAACGGCGTAATCCGCAATGACCTAAAAGTCCCGTTCGTTCCCGAAGGAATTACCGGGAATGGAATTTAGGGAACCGGGATTTTGAATTGAAAATTTAAATTTTTGAATTTTTGGTCGAAAAGAAAATCTACAATTACTCTAGATCCTGAGCCGGTGGCGCTGCCGTGTCCTGCGGACCAAGGACGAACTGTCCCGCTAATAATACTTTTTTTTCGTTTAACCTTTTATTTTTTTTGTACCATCAACTATATACAGTTATTGGTACAAATGTTGAGTTTTCCCCCCCACGCAAATGTCTCGATAGAAGGACCAACCGATTGTGACACTTTTGTCACACGAACAGCTTACGAGAGGAAAAACCGAGATTTAGCGATTTTGTCGGGGTATGTTGTGAGGTCATGGTGGATTCTGTCTGGTTAGAAACATACCCTTGGGGGGGGGGAGCATTAAGGATGGTCTGGAAGGACTTTCGACTGTAATCTCTGGACGTTGTATGTCCTGATGGAACCCGTGACAGCTCTGCACCCTAAGTCAGTGTCGGTTTGAAGTAACGCTCTGTATACTTGGGGTCAGTCTGTTACTTGGGGTCAATTCCGATGGACGTTCTAGTAACGGCCTATTGAAGAAGTAGGCGGATGAAATAAGGCATCCAACGTACCCCGACGTATCGCGATTAACACAATATTAGAAAGCACAGGGAAGGAGAGAAAGATAGATAGATAGATAGGCTGAGGGCCTAAGCCGCTGAGGGCGGTGGGTGAACAATTCATCATAGTCGAGTTTAGATCCGCCACAAGTGATAGCGCGTTCACTAAAGCCAACCCCCCTCCCCCCCCCCTTAATTCACTCGTTCATTATCAATAAAACGTTTCTCGCCTTCCGAACACGGGACGTCCTAACAACGGCTTGGAAATACCTCCCCGACCCGCAGTTTATACCGACCGTTTTTATCCAGAATAGGATATTGGGACTTAAAGGAGTTGAAGGGAGAGAATAATTGAGACAATCGAGAGAAAAAGGATAGTTCAACATCGTCCAACAACGTCCGATTATATCGGTGTTTCGGCCGCTCGCCATCTTCGGTAGCGCGGCGTTCAGTCACTGTCCGGAAACCGGTCTACACCGCAAACCTACGGGAATTCCTATGCGCAGCTGTGTATAAAATTCCCGTATTGTAGGGCGCGATCCTACGGGTCGAACTTCCCGTATTCCAGGTATTCCAGGCGGTATTCCAGGTCCGCCTTGAACCAGGCACAACTGAAGATTCATTCCTGTCATCCAAACCTATCGTTCCATTATAAGACTTAAACCGGGATATCTGGTCGAAACTTAATATAATCTTAGATTTTGTGTCAATTACTAACGGCATAATCCACAATTACTTAAAAATTCCCGTTCGTTCCCGAAGAATCCCGGTATAAATCCTTCGGGTTCCGAATTATATCCCTTCCCTTCAGAATTCCCTTAATTCGGCAACTTTCCTCGCTCTTCTTCGCCTTCCCGAAAATCCCGAAAATCGTGTGTTTCTGTCTCCTCTCTGGACCGGTTTCGGCCGCTCGCCATCTTCAGTAGCGCGGCGTTCAGTCACTGTCGGCACTTTTGGGCACTCGGTTTTATCCCCTCCTACGGGAAATTTTACGTTAGTATTTCGGGTCCGACTGAATTTCATTTGCCTTCCTCCCGTGTCATCCATATTTGGTCGAAACTTAATCGTGTTAATTACGGCGTATCCCGTTCGTTCCCGAAGAATTACCCGAAGAATTACCGGGAATGGAATTTAAGGAACCGATTTTACGAAGGACGAACTGTGCTAATAATCCTTTTTTTTCCGTTTTACCATTTTTTTTTGTACCATCAACTACATATAGTTATTGGTACAAATGTTGAGTTCCCCGCGCAAATGTCTCGATAGAAGAGCGAACCGATTGTGACACTTTGTCACACGAACAGCTTACGGACTCAGGAACCGGGATTTAGCGATTTTGTCGGGGTATGTTGAGAGGTCATGGTGGATTCTGTCTGGTTAGAAACATACCCTGGGGGGGGGAGCATTAAGGATGGTCTGGAAGGACTTTCGTCTGGAATTTCTGGATGGGGGCGACGCAGGATTTCTCGGCCGGAACCCTCCCCCCCCAGCTAACTAAGCTCTATTCCGTAATTCCGTGGCCGGTTTTAATACGTATTTGTACAGTATGTCGGTACGTTGTCCATTAATGTTTTGAAATGGTAAAAAAAAAAAAACTGTTGTCGAATTGAGATATCGGATGTGGTCGTCGGGGTCCCACCTGAGAGGGAGCCTCATCCACGGAGGAGGAGGAAAGAGATCCTCCTCCGACCCCCGGCCACCCCATCATAATTAGGATGATTGTCGGGTAACACAAAAACGTGGTCGTATATCACACATGACCGCGTGTTAAGTTAAGGGTACCGGAGGGCCCAAAGCCAGGTATATATAGTGGGGGGTGAGGGGTGGGGGGGATGTTTTTCAACGGGCCGCCAACAGAAATAAGATGTTTCAATTATGGTCCTGGGACCGCCGGGTTCCCCTTAATAATAATATAACAGGATCAGAGGGAGGCGGGGGGAAAAGTGCCGCCCCGGTTGGGGGGGGGGCGGCAACTAAGTAATTGTCGATTTCAACAACAAGTTTTAAGTACTTCGAATATGAAAGTACAACATAGATTCGGCTTATCCCCAATTTCCTTTGATCCGAATCGACGACGCCCTTTATTCGGTCATCGACGACCTCCACAGGACGTCCACTCGTCTCTTAACGAAAAAATTCACTTGAAAGTCGCCGCCGTCTTCAGTAGCGCTGTGTTGTCAGCCACTGTCGTCACTCAGGGATCGGTTTTTTGGGGGCGTCCCCGCAGCGCGGTCACACTGTACGCGGCGGTTTTCTGTGACCGGACGACTACTGAAGACGGACCGGCGATAGAGGAGACGGAAATCTGGCCGACCGCCAGTCACGGTGACAGTTGCGCTGGAGGTGCGGTCGGAGGATCTAGTCTAGTGATGTACAAGTGACAGTGACACCAATCCAAAGCGCCGAAATTGGGTGGACCGGTTTCGGCCGTCCGCCGTCCTCAGTAGTCGGTCTCGGCACTCTGGCAACCTCGCCGCGCGGCGGCGGTTGTCCGTTTGGCGGTGGGGGAACAACGCCCCGACAACCGCCCGAGGTGCCGAGAGTGACTACTGAAGACGGCTTATTCCACAGGGCCGTGGTGTTGAAGCTAATCACTTCAGTTCCGTCCAAACCGGTTTCGACTAGAGTATATTGTTATTGGGGTTGATCCGTTGATAAACGAGGCGATAGTGCCGCTACTGAAGACGTGGCGGCGAGCGGCCGAAACCGGTCTAGACCGAAAAACCGGCGAGAGGCGACGGAGAAACTGCCGAATAAGCTCCGACCGGACTTGATAACTCCCACCAATCTTCTTTCTGTCGGACGACAGAAAATCGCGCCTTGGACGACTTTGTCAAAATATTATTAACACTGAAAGTCGCCCTCGGAGGGTGCGGGGAACAGAAAAAAGAAAAAGTGAAAAAAAAAAATAAATAGAAATCCTATTATTTGCCACCTCATCCATCAACTGCTTGTGGAGGGTTACACGAACGAACGAGCGCGTTAAATCCCCGCGTTGCCGGGCGTTAAGCTTCCAGTCGGCGAGAAACACGCATAAATAAAGACATAATAAAAAAAAAATAAAGTGGATAACTATAAATAAATAAATGATTTTAAATTTCTAGGTTGGGGGGGTGGGATTTAGGGTGTTGGGGCTCGGCCAGGTGTTGGGAAGAAGGTGGGGCATTATTGAAATGAACGGCTTCTTCTTCTTATGAATTAGGATCGGGGGGGGCGGGGGGGGGGGAATTAAGTCGGACACCTACCATAATTTATGGATTATGTTTATTGTATATCTCTCTCTCTCTCTTGTACTGCCCCCCCACCCCCAACAAATCCACCCTCTCACGACCTTACTATATAGAGTTGGGGGAGGGTGTGTGGGGCTCGTTATTAATAGTTTGTAAATTTATAGCCTCGTACCTGCCGTCAGAGAGATATAGAGGAGAGAGAGAGGCTAGTCCTGTAATTTAGTTATCAGGTTCTGACCGAGTCGCCGTCATCCCTTTCATCCTGCGGGTCCCGCCCCCACCTTCCCCTTTTAAGCCGGCCACCGACCGCCTCGTATTCCGGCCAGTCGTCCAGACTGTTTATCCCGGGTTCCGGGGCCGAAACCGGTCTAGCGAAAATACAGACAGACAGACCGGCTAAAACACCGCGCTACTGAAGACGGCCAGTCCCGTAATTTAGTTATCGGGTTCTCCCTTTCACCCTCACCCTTTTATCCCGCACCAACCGCCTCGATTCCGGCCAGTCGTCCAGACTGTTTATCCCGGGTTCCGGGGCCGAAACCGGTCTAGCGAAAATACAGAGAGAGACCGGCTAAAACACCGCGCTACTGAAGACGGCCAGTCCCGTAATTTAGTTATCGGGTTTTCCCTTTCACCCTCACCCTTTTATCCCGCACCAACCGCCTCGATTCCGGCCAGTCGTCCAGACTGTTTATCCCGGGTTCCGCCGAAACCGGTCCGAGACTAAAACACCGCGCTACTGAAGACGGCCAGTAATTTAGTTATCCGCACTCGGGCCAGTCGTCCACTGTCGGGTTCCGGGCCGAAACCGGTCTAGCGAAAATACAAATAGAAGACAGACCGGGCTAAAACACCGCGCTACTGAAGACGGCCAGTCCCGTAATTTAGTTATCGGATTTTCCCTTTCACCCTCACCCTTTTATCCCGCACCAACCGCCTCGATTCCGGCCAGTCGTCCAGACTGTCTATCCCGGGTTCCGGGGCCGAAACCGGTCTAGCGAAAATACAGACCGATCGCTCAATTGCCAGGACGTATTCACTTGTATATTGTACAAGTTTCGGTTGTTCTTATTAGTCGGGTGCACAGTCGGTTTTATCACTGAATATGTGCCCGGTTTTTCGGCCGCTCGCCACCTTCAGTAGCGCGGTCTCAGTAATTTTCCGACGGGCATCCTCGCTGCAACGTGTCGCTGTCGCGCGAGGCGAACTTACGAATTTAGATGTAAACGTGCGTAAAAATAGACGGATAACGCCGTCTCCGGTCTAGCGACGAAACCCACCCCCGCAATGACTTAGACTCTTCGATATTTTTTTTTACCACAATCAAAAATATTATATAGGTGAAATTTATTTATTGACCGTCCAGAATCTATCACCGCTTTCCTAGACCTGTTATTCAGGACGGAAGTCCTACCGGTCTTGTAGAAAAGGGGCGGTTTTCTACTGCACTCAGAAACGGGCCCTCGACCCCTTTGAAAGACGCCGACGATACGGGAATTTCTTGAATATTCCCTACGTCCTACGGGGATGAATATAACTCCCGGTCGGAACTACCGAGATCTACCCGTCCGCCGGTGGTACGGTAGTGCGTCGGACTCGAGGTGTTACTAATTCGCCCCTTTGGACGCGGTGTACGAATCGATTTCCACGCTCTTTCTGGCCCCGACCGGTAGAAAAGAAGAAGAAGAAGAGAAAAAGAGGGGAGAGAGAGAGAGGGAAAGAAAGAGGGGTGAAGAGGGAGCGGGGGCTGAAGGAGGAGGCGAACCGGTGAAGAAGCGAGCCGAAGAGTGGACTGAGATGAAGAGTACAATAGAATAGACCGCCCCCACCCCCAACACCCCCGCCGCCCCCGCACCCCAGGGGGCCCTAATTTAATATATTAGTGCCAACAATGGCTGTCAAAGCTGAAGACGTCTCTATTAGATGAGAGAGAGAGAGCTGCTTGAGGTACTCCCGTACCTCGAGCCCTGTACCGATTGTACCGGTTATTTCATTTAGCGGTCCACTTACCGATCGCGTTTCTTTCGCCTCCGCCTCTACGGAATGCTACTGAAGATGTCGAGGGGCATTTTTCGCCGGTAAAACCCGGTTTTGTGGCCGTTTTAATGACGAAGATTTAAGCGCGTTTTTCCGTCTCCTCTCCCCCCGGAGAGGTACGGTCACTTTGCTAGACCGGTTTCGGCTGCTCGCCAAAACTCACTAACACCGATTACTTCTGGGCACACCTAACGTTTTGTACGCACACATATATACATGTAGATTAGCTTAAAAGAGAGGTAAATAAGCTCTACTGAAAAAACTTCGAAACCTGCCAATAAATTGACTGTATACAAAGGCCGGCACCGAAAGCGAAAGCGGCACACCGCTACTGAAGACGGCGGCGAGCAGCGCCCTAAAACGGGGTCTAGAAAAAGACCGAGTCGGAGAGACCACAAAACAGGTATTTTAAAATAATAAAAAAAACTGTATTTTCGGTAGCTGGGCTCTTCAGTAGCGCGGTGTTAGTCCACTTTCACTTTGGTGTTACAGCGCTACTGAAGACGGAGAGCAGCCCAAAAAAGGTCTCGGAAACGTTTCACTTTTGCAAAATCTACATGTGCCGGTAGTCGGAAATTTTCGATTCTCCTCTTGAGGAATTCCTCTCAAGAGACCGAAATACATCTTTGAAGGCGAGGAATTGAGCCGGTCTGTCTGTATTTTCGCTAGACCGGTTTCGGCCTCTTCAGTAGCGCGGTGTTGGTCGGTCCACTTTTCGGCACTTTGCCACTTTCACTTTGGTGTCGCAGTGCAGTGTAACACCGCTACTGAAGACGGCGAGCAGCCAAAAAAAGGTCTTGGAAAAGTTTCACTTTTGCAAAATTTACATGTGCCGGTAGTCGGAAATTTTCGATTCTCCTCTTGAGGAATTCCTCTCAAGAGACCGAAATACATCTGTGAAGGCGAGGAATTGAGCGGCCGGTCTGTCTGTATTTTCGCTAGACCGGTTTCGGCCTCTTCGTTAGCGCGGTGTTGGTCGGTCCACTTTTCGGCACTTTGCCACTTTCACTCTTGGTGTTGCAACACTGCTACTGAAGACGGCGAGCAGCCGAAAGGGAAGGAATTCTCGGAAATGTTTCACTTTTGCAAAATCTACATGTGCCGGTAGTCGGAAATTTTCGATTCTCCTCTTGAGGAATTCCTCTCAAGAGACCGAAATACATCTGTGAAGGCGAGGAATTGAGCGGCCGGTCTGTCTGTATTTTCGCTAGACCGGTTTCGGCCTCTTCGTTAGCGCGGTGTTGGTCGGTCCACTTTTCGGCACTTTGCCACTTTCACTTTGGTGTCGACGGCGACACCGCTACTGAAGACGGCGAGCAGCCGAAAAAAGGTCTCGGAAACGTTTCACTTTTGCAAAATTTACATGTGCCGGTAGTCGGAAATTTTCGATTCTCCTCTTGAGGAATTCCTCTCAAGAGACCGAAATACATCTTTGAAGGCGAGGAATTGAGCGGCCGGTCTGTCTGTATTTTCGCTAGACCGGTTTCGGCCTCTTCGGTAGCGCGGTGTTAGTCGGTCCACTTTTCGGCACTTTGGCGCGTCCACTTTGGCCATTGCTCGCGCGACGGCGACACCGCTACTGAAGACGGCGAACAGCCGAAAAAAGGTCTCGCAAACGTATCACTTTCGCAAAAACTACCGGCGCATATCCAGTAGATAATAAACCGACTGTGAGAGGACCGAAAATGATCGTAAAAAAATCGTTTTTCTTTCCCGTCTCCATTTTAGTGGATCGATTCCGGCTCGCCTGCACCCGGTTTTTATCACCAGTTGACCTTAAATTCCTTTTCCCACGCTGATAACAACCGCTCCTCTATCGCGTCTTAATGATAATAGACTGTTAATTACCGATCTGCTATTGAGGTCTCGGTTGGACACACACAGACACAGACCACTGGACGATTCGAAACCCGGTGGCCGGAAGCCGCCGATGGAACGACGTGTTTAACGACCCATTTTCGAAACTCCCTTTTTCCAATTTCCTGGATCGTCCCATAAAAGAGAGAGAGAGAGAGAGAGATCAAAGGGCCAAAAAAGCCCTGGGAATAATTGATGTAGGACAGAATTTTTACAGATAACGCGTTACTGGGGCCCAAATACGTCGTGTACGCATACGACGTAAGATCGTTTAATTATGCACATAATAAACTCTTTCAATGTTACACAATTTAAATACATTCGTCCCCCGGATAATATATAGCACTATTTGTAGTATTTACAATTTAGTGAATTGTACAAACCCAGTCGTATTGAAGAGGTTTAAGTACGCGATTGTACTTGTGTGGATTGCGGTTGTGTATTGTACAATAAATGAAATCGAAAAAAAAAACCCCTGGCTGGAAGGAAAAACGTGCGAAAAGTGGCCGGCGCGGCGCTACTGAAGACGGCGGACGGCCGAAACCGGTCTGGCGCTATTTTTCAGGTCCCCCTATTCGATTGTTTGGCGCACAAAAGACGTGTATCAATTTATTTAAAACTTGTTCCAATCTCGACTGGAATTGAGACATTTTTTCGATATTCGATTTGGCCCCCAAAAAAAAAAAAAAAATTAAAATAAAAAAATATTACAATATTCACGAGAAATAAATACCGTGACAACGGGGACCGATTCAACAATGCCGTCGGGAGAAATTCAATGTTCGATTTTTTTTTACGGGAAAAAATAAATTCAAAAATGTGCAATTTCTCGATCAGGTCGTACGAGAAGAAAAACATAAAATTGTACGTAAAAGGTAAATTTTATGAGATATTACTACAATATTCCGGCCTGTCCGGCAAGTGGCTACCGGTAGATGTGCTACTGAAGATGGCGAAAGGCCGAAATGGAGAAATCAAAAAAATTTTCTTTTTCAATTATCCCTGTCCGAGACAAGGCCCCCAAAGGGCCGGTTAAACTAAATTTGCTTTCTCATTTGAACAATTTTCTACTTCGATTCTTTAATCATTTACGTTCGATTAACGACGCGTTCGTTGGGGGGTTCGGCACTTTTTATATTTTTATGAAAACTATATATATATATGGCCGAAATCGAGAAATCTAAGAAAAATTAAGATTTCCACGCGAAATCTACGGTAATCTACGGTTATCCCTTTTTGAGTATTGGAGGGATAACAGGGATGTCGGTTTGGGTTACAAAGGGGCGCGTTAATCCAATTTTACGATAGTCGGATACGAAGAGAATTATCCGCGACCTCTGACCCGTAAAACTGTGTGTGTGTGTGAGATACAAAGGGGTGACAACCCTCCCCGCTCTCACTTCCGACCAATTACACCCGGTCAACGGGACCGATACACCCCCCCACCGGCACGATCGTCCCGAAAGGGGATGTTGGGGCGTAATTTATAGAGCCGTTTTGTCCCCGCAAGAACGGATGGGGAGTTGGTCCAGAACGCTACTTAACCGGCTTAAACCAGATATTTCTGGGGAGGGTGAAAACGGGGAAAAATCATCCCGTAAAACCGCTGGATGAACACCTATTGGGTCGGGCAATAATATTAGGGTGTCGACCCTCCCCCCCCCACCCCCTGGTGTTTTTCCGCCGCCCTCGAAGTGGTTTTTTCACCCTTTCACCCTCTCGGCGACCCCAGAAACTCCTACAGGATCGTATCCCGTCCATCAATTCCCCCACACGGAACTCTGTAGAAACCGGATTTTCCAGTGAATTGGCAGTGAATTTTCCAATTCTCGCCCGTTCACCCACGGACCGAAGTCCTGGAGAAACCGGTCTTCCAGCCGAAGACCGGCAGAGTCTTCCGTATTTCCAGCAAATCACTTTCATTACTGAATATTATTCAGTCGAATCTGACCGAAAGGGAAATAGTCAACGAGTGGAAAATATAGGAAAGTGTTTTTCCCGTCCGTTTTCAAACGATATCGATCAGAAATCGGCGGTTGTAAATCGTAAATGGCCGACCATTAGAGAGGGAGGAAACTGTCGAACTGAATGGACGTTATCTCTGGGCCGTAAATCACTTGTAAATAGCTCACTCTCCCTCCCTCTATCACTCTTTACATCCCTCCCTCTCTCCCTCTCTCTCTCTCTCTCTCTGTACATATGTAACAACGCTCAATATTGAATATTGATCGCAATCAATCGCAATGTCCTAAAATACCTTGTCTCGTTTTTCCACAATTTGTACACAACCGCCCCCCGGGAATTGTTACACCCCTTAGAATTTGGTTACATTAACAAGAAACCGAATCAGGCGACGGCTCGCTTAACACTAAACGTAACGGCGTTTTCCAACCCTAATCTTTCCATATAGGTGGGGGGGTGGGCATTTACCATCCCCTTATGAAATAAACGTTGATTTTCCGTCAAAATTCGCCGGTTTTGCCTGCGAAAAATCTTATATTGAAATTTTTCCTGGAGTTGGAGAACTGACGAAAAATACGTATAAAACTTACGTACGGGGTCAAACGACCCTGGCGGTACGCCGTTTGTAGGTGAAGAATTTTTGTCAGAAATAACAATAATTGTACGAATTTAAGAATTTTCAAAAGGGTCGTTCGACCCGCCTGGTACGTCCGGTGTTAATATTTTGGGGTTGTCGCACCCCCTCCTCCCCCTCCCCCCGATTTTTTTAATCGCGGCCCCCAAAAATAAGGGTGTTTTTTTTTTTACAAATTGCACTCAGACTTCGTCTCAGACGGCGGCGTTTAAATAAATTTTTTTAAAAATTGTTTAAAAATGTCCAAAGAAAGATTTGCACCGTCACAAAAAAAGACTTGTTGCATTTTTTGCAACTTTCTCGTCGAAAAACGAAAAAAAGGCTGCATCTTTTTCACTTCAAGTCAAATACGAAATTTTCACCCCCTTTTTATTTTTTACGAAAATTTTACAAAAATCGAAGAAAAACCGCAGCAATTTTCCACCGAAATCCGATTGTTTCATTTAATAATTTATCGCAAAATTTCAGGGTAGATTGGCCCCCCCCCCATTTAAAAAATCTCCAAATCCGTAGCTGCGGTGGCGTTAATACCCCATAAAAGGGGAAAAGTATTTTTTTTTTTTCTTAATGAATTCAGAGAATAGAACACATTAGGCCCCCGCCCCCAAAAACCGAACATTGCCCTTATGATTATAAGAAATTTGGCGTAATTCTACGTTATTTTGCGATTTTTGTACCGAAAATGTCTGCCGAACAGTTTCGTACTCGGAGTCGGAAATTCTCGAAATAGAAATTCAGCGAACGCTGATAATTGGGTCTTAAAATATTAAACTCTTATAATTTTTTTTTTTTTTTTTTGTTCTTCGTTCAATTTCCTTTCATTTAAGATCGGTCCGGGGGTTTAATATTTTACGTACAGTTCAGCTGTCGGACCTCAGAGTTGAACTCGGAAAGGGGAAGATGAAAGGCTCGAAACGCCGCCGTTCATCTTCTTAAGGACACACTGTATATATTTATTTTTAATGGGATATTTTCAATTGTGAACTGCGGTCCTCCCAATTAGGCCAATGTAGGGCGCGCCCCATTAGGGGCCCCCGAAATAGCGACCAGTTTAGAAACTCCTAGTTGGGACCATTTTTTTTTTTTTCATTTTTTCTTTTATATAGATATCGCCGCTCAGATTATGTCGGTCTATTCGGTCTGGCGTGGTTTCTTTTTTTTCTTTTTTCTCAATCACTTCTCTCGTCCAAGGGCGGCTCGTTTTTGAAAAATTGACGGCCCCAACTAAACGACACTTCGTATATTTCGGTTAAAATGGCCATTTTAGCCCCGGAAAATGCCATTTTAGCCCCAAAATGCCATTTGTAGCCCCACAAATGGCTTTCTTTTTAGCCCCCGAAAGCCATTTTAGCCCCGAAAATGAAATGCCATTTTAGCCCCGAAAATGCAATTTTAGTCCCAGAAATGCCGTTTTTAGCCCCAAGAATGCAATTTTTAGTCTAAAATGCCGTTTTTAGCCCCAAAAAAGGCCACTTTTAGCCTGAAAATGCCATTTTTTAGCCCCAAAATGCCATTTTTAGCTAAAATGCCATTTTAGCCCAAAATGCCTTTTAGCCCCAGAAAATGTTTTTGCCATTTTAGCTAAAAATGCCAAGCTCCAAAATGACTTTTGGAGCCAAAAGCGGTACGAATGCACTTAGAGACCCGATTGATGCGGAACCTACGAATCAGGCCATTTTTTAACCCGAAAAATGCTATTTTTAGCCCCCAAAATGCTATTTTAGCCCCAAAAATGCCATTTGCTACTAAAAAATGCCATTCTTTAAAGTAGCTACAAAAATGCAATTTGTAGCCCGAAAATGCCATTCTTAGCCAAAATGCCATTTTAGCCAAAATGCCATTTGTAGAAAATGCCATTTTAGCTACAAAATGCCATTTTAGCCCGAAATATGCCATTTTTAGCCCGAAAAATGCCATTCTTAGCTACAAAATGCCATTTGTAGCCCGAAAATGCCATTCTTAACCACAAAATGCCATTTGTAGCCCGAAAATGCCATGCCATTTTGTAGCCCGAAAATGCCATTCTTAGCCACAAAATGCCATTTGTAGCCCGAAAATGCCATTTTAGCCCCAAAATGCCATTCCTGGCCCGAAAATGCCATTTGTAGCCCGAAAATGCCATTCCTAGCCCCAAAATGCCATTCCCAGCCCCAAAATGACATTTGAGAATTTCTTGGAAAATATTTAAAATCGACAGCGGTACATTGGGTGAATGTAGTTTAGAGACACGGGTTGATGCGGGAACCCGTATACGAAGTATGTTCAAAAAAAGAGGTTTTTTGCGAAATAAGTATATTCAATCTACGGTTTGTTTTTTGTATCCTCACGTTTGTAGACGCGTATCTATCACTTGTACCGAAAATTTCATCTTTTAAAGCACGTTTTTCTTTGGTTCGCCTTCGATTTTTACCCGTTCCTAAAAAATGGATCAGAGTCGAAAAATTGATGAAGTCAGTAAATTACTATTCGTCGAATCGCCGTCAGAGAAGTTGCTGAAGATTTGAACTTATCGATTTTTACCAATGCAGAAGACAAAAACGTCATCGAAGATGGAGCTTTTTGGAAGATTGGAGATCTTCGAAAAAAGTGAATTTTCGAAGCGCTTTGACGGTTGGAAAACACAAGTGTATAATATCCGGTGGGGGGATGACTTTGGAGGGTACAAAATAGATATTAATAAATAATATAAATAATTTTTGAAAAAACCCAAAATTCGCGACATTTTTTTGAACGGACCTCGTACAAATTGGTACTGAATTTCCTCGAAAATAGATCACAACCGCATACAAAATTATTAATTTATAACCGTATTTTGGAACCGAAAGAACCGTCCGAACACCCGGATATTTTCCATCCTCAGAATCCACATTATACTCCTTAAAACACTTTACGTTTTCGATCAATTCGGATTTGAAAATTTGCCCAGTAATTTTTGTACAGTCCTTTTGAAATCTTTCGGTTCCGAAACTATCCCATCAATTTGGTTCGTAAGAGGTTTATTATAGGGTGAAATCGAAAATCGATCCGGCGATTAAGTCCAAAGGACAACTGGAGAAAGACTTATACGAATTTATAAAACCGGTCCCAACCAACTCCAATAAATTAAAATCTGATGGGGGAAAAAATATACCTTATACATTCTGGCAGACAGCGTTTGGTAAATATATCGTGATATATATTTATATATTTATTTATATATTGGGCTTTCCTTAAGCCCCAATCAATCGCCCGTTGTACCAAATCTTGTAGTAGAGATGTTTTTATCGTTGAAAAAATAAAATTTTTCGCTTTCAAATTGTCCGTTCCCTCCCGGCAGGTAGTTTATAGTACGTAGATTTCGTGTTTTTTCCGTCTCCTCAATCGCCGGTTTGGTCTTTCGCTAGACCGGTTTCGGCTGCACGCCGTCTTCAGTAGTCGCTTCGGGTTGGTCTTTCGGTCCATCCTCACTGCACCGTATCGCTGTCACTTGTGTGTCTGTGTGCACTGCACTGTGAAGAAGAATCTGAATAGAAGACAGTGACCGACACCGCGCTACTGAAGACGGCGAACGGCCGTAACCGAAATTGGAGAGTCCATCATGGGCGGCTATCAATGTTGTTGGCGTACGACCAATTCATCGGGAGTGAAATTAAGTACTGTCTCCTCTCGCCGGTTTGACGGACACCGGTTCTTCGGCCGCTCGCCATCTTCAGTAGCGCGGCGCGACGGACAACCGCCACACATATACGAGAAGTGACGGTGACAGTGACAGTGACGAGGACGCACCCGAAAAACATCCAGAGTGCCAGAACAGTGACAGTGACACAGCGCTACTGAAGATGGCGAACGGCCGACAGACCGGTCTAGCAAAAGACCAGACTGGCAGCGAGAGGAGACGGAAACACCGAAGACCAAATTTTATACCGTAGGCTCGTGGCGTTTCCGTCTCCTCTCGCTGCGGTCTGGTCTTTTGCCGGAACCCGGTTTCGGCCGTTCGCCATCTTCAGTAGCGCCCTGTGTTGTTGTTGTTGTTGTTGTTGTCAGTCACTTTGGATGGTTTTCGGGCACGAAAATCTCACTGCCGAACGGACGACACAGCAGCGACACTGTGCAGTTTTTGGGCAGATGCCCAAAAAACGTGACCGCTACTGAAGACCGGCGAGAGGAGACAGAAACGCGAAATAAACGGTACTCAATTTTAATTCCCGATGAATCTGAGTAAATTTTAGGTCTAAAGTGGGTTAGGAGTGACAACACCGCGCTACTGAAGGCGGCGAGCGGCCGCAGAACCGGTCTAGCGAAAGACCGGCGAGAGGAGACAGAAACACGCTTAAATCTAAATCTACGGCTTAAAATACCTGTTTTGTGGTCTGCGAGGGTTTGGAATACGGCGTAGGTTCGTGGTTCGGTCTCTCGCTAGACCGGTTTCGGCCGTTCGCCATCTTCAGTAGCGCTGTGTCAGTCACTTTCGGCACTTTGGATGTTTTTCGGCGGGCGTCCTGTCACTGTCACCGTCACTTCTTGTATATGTGTGGCGGTTGTCTGTCGCGCCGCGCTACTGAAGATGGCGAGCGGCCGAAACCGTTATCCGGCAAACCGGCGAGAGGAGACAGAAACACGAAATATACGGTACTTAATTTCACTCCCGATTAATTGGTTGTACCCCCCGATAACATTGATAGCTGCCCAAGATGGACTCTCTAGTTTCGGTTTCGGCCGTTCGCCGTCTTCAGTAGCGCGGTGTTGGTCACTGTTTTTATTCAGATTCTTCTTCACAGTGCAGTGCACACAGACACACACACAAGTGACAGTGATACGGTGCAGTGAGGATGGACCGAAAAACCAACCCGAAGTGACTGAAACCGCTACTGAAGACGGCGTGCAGCCGAAACCGGTCTGGCGAAAGACCAGACCGGCGAGAGGGGAGACGGGAAAAACAGGAAATCTACCGCGCTACTGAAGATGGCGAGAGGCCCAAAAGTCGGCGACAGGGGGCGGAAACACGAAATATACGTAATTCCAACCGAAACGGGTATTTTAAACTACTTTTTAGCCATCGTTAGTTTTCGCTCTTTCTGTTTTCCTCTGAAACTTCTGAAACGGTTAACGAGACGGTTCTCGATGAGAGAGCCTCGAAGAAAAGACAGAAAAAAAGGGTTGAATCGCCGACAGGATGATTAAATTGAAATAGGAAAGGGGTATATTCAACCCCCCCCCCACCCCCAGGGTGCTACCTGTGAGAGTATGAATACTCTCCCGCTATATTGAATAACTAAATCTCCGGTAATAATACCGCGGTCGGCCCTAAACTGAACGGTTAAAAGGAAGGGTGAAGAGGGGACGGGGATAAAAAGGGATAAATATAGATAGATAGAGAAGGGGGAGGAATAGATGGATAGATAATAGGGGCCCCACCCCCAATCTATTAGCCAGGAAGTGATTTCGTGCAGCCCTTCTAGGTGGGCGGGGGGGGGCTTGAAACACGCCAACCACAAAATAGATTAACTACAGGAAATTAAAGGGCTAATAGAAATAGAATGGTGGAACCGTTTGTTGCAGAGACGGGGGAGAAATTTCAATGCCCCTACTGAAGACAGGAATGGTGGCGGCCGGTCATCGCACCGTTAGAATAACTTACGTACAATTTTTTTTTCAGTTTTCAGTAGCTAAAAACGACTGAAAACTTCGTACTTTTTTGGGGAGGATTTCGAAACCGTTTTGCTCATTTTACGAATAATACAAAACAAAATTTTCTTATATTTATTGTTATATATAATATTTAGTTGAACATACCAGTCTCCTCTCGCCGGTCTCCTATTTTGCTGCGGTTTCGGCCGCTCGCCGTCTTCAGTAGCGCGGTGTCAGTCGTTCTCCGCTTGTGCTCGCTTATTGTAGAGACCGGTTTCGGCCCCAAAAAAGTAAATTGGCCCACTGAGAGTGACTGACGCCGCGCGCTACTGAAGACGGCGAGCGGCCGAAACCGGCCCGTCTGGCAAAAGACCGAACCGCCGCGAGTGGGGAGACAGAAACACACCAAATCTACTGTATTATATATTTATTTATCGTATATTTATAGACACCAGAGTTTTATGCCGGCGGCTTAAAGTATTGGGCCGAGGACTTCGTTTTTGCAGTTTAAAAAGCTCTAAGCGTGCGACGCACGGTGGGGCATTATCGTGAGGGCTGAAAGGGGAATTTTCGCCGAAGGGATTTTCGTGGATTGTTACCCCTTATTTGGGGCGTTCCCTCGGGAATCCGCGCCCCGACACACACCACCCCCTCCCTCCCCCCCCCCTCATCCCCCTTCCCGAATTCCCGAATCCATTACAGGGACGCCAATAGGGAGGCCCGCCCTTACGCACAGCACACCCTTCCCATTCGGTTAACATATTCCGCGACATCCCCCGTCCCCCAGTCAACGCTCGGCCGACAGTTTCGGCCGCTCGCCGTCTTCAGTAGTCGCAGGTTTCGTCCAGACTTGTGCACGGCGCGACTGCTGTCAGACAGAGTCTGACGACACCAGAAAAACCGCCGTTCCGAAGCGCCGCCGAAAGTGACTACTGAAGACGGCGGCGAGCGGCCGAAACCGGTCTGGACCAACGAAATCCAGACCTCCTGAATCCCCCACAAATTCCAGGACGGTTCGAAATTTTCATTGCAATTTCCGTATCCGAGCTATGTCTTATGCGCGAGGAAAAGCGAAATCTAAAACGATATACTAAAAATACATAAGTATAATAAATAAACAGTACATACCAGTTGCACATTGTTCTTATTCAATTCTCGTAATTCACTCTAAGAGTTCTCAACATTGTTTTAATGTTCCTCTCAGCGTTAAATTTATGACACCTACCTGAAACAAAGTAACGGACAGTGTTAAGATTTTATGCGAATAGCAATAAAAATACCCATTAAAAATAGTACTGTTAACGGGACCGTTTACACAGTTTCAGCGTTTTCGCCCTCAATGAAGGGAAAATTGTACCGACTTTAAGTAACGAGTGAGAGTAAGTAACGACTACAGAACTACATTGTACTGAATTTGATGGCTGAATACGACAAATCGATGGTGCTTGAAGGGCTACAGCCCTTCAACAGGGTGATTTTCGACGTTTTCACACAATCCCAAAATTCGTACATCACCTTGAATTATGGGAATTGTCGGAACTTCGTTGGACTTTACACTCGATTGAAGGGTGCACAATCCGTCCTCCGGGAGAGGATTCACAGAGGCCCTAAGGGCGTCAAAAGGGCCCCAATCCAGCAGGCCACTTTATGGCGGGGAAAACAAGATATAGATGGATTATCAATGGCGAATGACCTGTTTTGTGGTCTGCGTGGGGGGCTTGGAATACCGTGTCTTCAGTAGCGGTTTCAGTCTCACTCTGGATTGGGGTTTTATTTTTTTTTTTTGGGGGCTCCGTCTTTGACAGTGAGCGCCCCGAAGAAAACGTCCAAAGCGAGACCGACACGGCGCTACTGAAGACGGCGGCGAGCGGCCGAAACCGGCTAGAGGAGAGGGAAACGCACGAAATCTACGAAGTATATTCGCTGAAAAACTTTAATTATTAATCAACTATAGATTCACTTTTACGGCAAATTTAGCGATTTCAAGACAGAAATACATCCTATCAAATTGTCCATTATTTTTGGCTAGGCCTAATTTTATATCTGGGAACTTAAAAGCTAATTTTTGGGGCGATAACTTATGAAATAAGGGCGGCGGGGTATCGGGGCCCTGGGGAAAGGGGGAGAGGGCGGCCTCTTTTATATAGCCGAATAACGGGGGTTGAATGGACACTTGGGAGAATATGGTCGGGGAATAGGATAGGTGTAGGGTCGGGAAGTAGCCACAGGGGGGCGGCGGGCCCTACAGGGCTGGGGGGAGTGGGGGGGGGCGAGGGTCACGGACCTGCCCTTAAGGGCCCCAACCCTTCCTAATACACCCCGGCTGTATAAAAACATCCTTCCCACAAGATAAAGGGAGGAGCCGAACGGAGGAGATACCCGCAAAGGGATCCGAGCCCTTTGGACATATTATTTCCCTTATCAGCTTATCTAGGACAAGTTGTGGATTGGGGGGATATTTAAATATCGTACCATCCGCGTACCGAAAGACCAGTTTAATCGGCAATCTAGAGTAAATATTAGGCCCCCAACTAGGTTTAGGGCTGACAACACCGCGCTACTGAAGACGGCGAGCGGCCGAAACCGGTCTAAGTAAAAGAGCGCGTCGCAGACCACAAAACAGGTCTGTTAAACTTCCCTATAGGTCACCGTAGATATCCATGTGTTTCTGTCTCCTTCTCGCCGTTTCGGTCTTTCGCCAGACCGGTTTCCCAAATAAGGCAATAACAAGATACCGTATATATCCAACTAACACCGCTACTGAGGATGGCGAGCGGCCGAAACCGGTCTAAGTGAAAGAGCGCGTCGCAGACCACAAAACAGGTCTGTTAAACTTCCCTATAGGTCACCGTAGATATCCATGTGTTTCTGTCTCCTCCTCGCCGTTTCGGTCTTTCGCCAGACCGGTTTCCCAAATAAGACAATAACAAGATACCGTATATATCCAACTAACACCGCTACTGAGGATGGCGAGCGGCCGAAACCGGTCTAAGTGAAAGACCGTCGGGGACCACGAAACAGCGAAGATCCTTCGAAGAGTCATCAGTTCTTCTGTCCCGACTTCATTGGCGTAAGTCGATATTTTCATGAAAATATCGCCGGCGCCGCAATTAAAGCCCCGATTTACCCAACTTTGTGGGCCCAATCGGTAAAAAAAGTTTCTTCACCGCGTAGATATTTCGCGTTTTCTCTTCGGCGGTCGTCGGGCGCCATTTTTCATTTTAAAACGTCCGACAATAGAGGTGCGTCTCGGTTAATTGGAAATCTCACGGTTTACCGGTGGAAATTGACGATGGCGGAGGAGGAGGAGGAGGAGGAGGAGGAGGAGGGCGTAAAGAGGAATAGCGGACTGGAAAGAAAAAACTGATGGAAGAAGAAGTGGAAGAAGAAGAAGAAGAAGAAGGGGGAGAAATAAAGGCCTATCCCGGCCGTTTGTCCACCGAGATATAACGGAGTATCGCGGCTTTAATCGGTAATTCGGTGGAGTGAGACGTGTGGCGGACAGCCGATTAGAATCGATTTGTCGCCCCTGGTTAACCGGCCCTGTTATCTTTTATATATATATATATATAGCGGCGGACCGGAGGGACTTTCACGAATTTTCATCCGACTCCGGAAAATTGTCAACCGGTTTCCACATTTTCCGCCGTACAAAAAATAACACAGACGGTGTTTCTGCGTCACCGGCCGCTCGCCGTCTTCAGTAGCAATCACGCTTTTGGTCATCCCCCCCCACTGAACTGTCTGTCTCTGTCGGTTGTACACTGAGCCCATGTGTGCGCGGACCGAAAACACGCCGGGGTGACTACCGAAGACGGCGAGCGGCCGAAACCCGGGTCCGGCGAAGGACCGAACCGGGCACTGTACCCTTCTGTCGAAACTCTTCCGTAGCATAAATTTTGTCCAAGGACAATGTCCGGAATTGAATTCCGGGACTGGACTGGGCGCGCTTTGACGTGTTTGGGGACGTGCTGCTGCTGCCGATAAGTGAAATATTATTATTTGGTATCGTAAAATTTACGACCGCCCGTCCCCCCCCTCGTGTAACGGAGTGTAACAGAACATTGGGGGGCGACAGGAATCGACTTTACAACTTAACTGGCCACATAACGAGCACCAACTGTTCAGAAGATGGGTACGCGCCTCTACATATATATATATATATATATATATATATATATATATATACACACACAAAAGTTATTTGTCCACTTTGAGTAATAGCTTCAGTAGCACAGGATACACTGTTTTGACTCTCAAACACTGCTACTGAACCTCATGACATTAGTTTTAACCGAAGATTCTTCGTATTTATTTTGAGCGTAAATCCTATTTAAATTCCACCGAGTATACAGTTGAAGAGGGATGAAATTTGACATTTATTTTGAGTCGCAACTACAATTTTTCTGCAGATTTCCTTGGCCCGGTTCGGTCTTCGGCCAGACCACGGGGGTTTCGGCCGTTCGCCGTCTTCAGTAGCGCTGTGTCACCTCTTTCGGCACTTTGGATGTTTTTCGGCGGGCGTCCTGTCACCGTCACCGTCACTTCTTGTATATTGTGTGGCGGTTGTCTGTCGGGCCGCGCTACTGAAGATGGCGAGCGGCCGCAGAACCGGCGAACCGGCGAGAGGAGACAGTAAGTAACACGAAATAACACGAAACAGGTCCGCCGTCTTCAGTAGCGCCGTGTTGTTGTCAGTCAGTCACTTTTGGCACTCTCTCTCTCTCTCTGTATCGGCCTTTTTCGGCCCCTTTCACTTACAACATACTGTCGGGCGTTTGTCACAGCGCTACTGAAGATGGCGAACCGACCGATCGCCGACCACAAAAAACTCGTGTACGCCAAAACTACGAGTTTTCTTAATTATAATAATTGTAACGGGAGAATCCAACTTTCGAGAGTTTCCAACGCGCTCGAAACCAGAAATAATGACGGATCGGAGACCGTCTATAGATACGTCTATAGTGAAGTTAAGCGATATACAGCGCCGAAAAATAGAGACTGTAGAACAAATACTGTGATTTTATTCCGAGATCCGAGATCGAAACGACGGCGGCTTCTCTATTCTCTCGAAGCCGAAACCGGTCTATAGTTGGTGATGGGGGTGTGGGGGGATTTCGAAAAACGAGATATATAAGCGACAGACCGGAATTATATACCCCGAGGATAATTTCCGATGTTGTTCCCCCCCACCCCTGCGGCAACCCCCCCAAAAACGAGTCGACGACCGATAACTGAAAGAACATTATTATTATTGGGGCTCGTAAAATTTAACCGCCTCTAAGTATAAGCATATCCGTGGTCGAGGAGAGGGTGGGAGGGAGGGAGGGGCTGAAGTAGTTAGAGAGCGATGGGGGTGGGATTGAGGGTGGGCCGAACTCAATGTGATGTCTCAATCACGAGCTCCCAATTTCTTTTCTCAACTCCTCAGCTTTCAAAGAAGCCCAGGATCAGATCCTGGAGCCAACGGGAGAATATCAGGTCTGCAATATCCCCGGGGAACCAGTCCTGAAAACACTTCGGTTTCGGCCGTTCGCCACGCCGTCCGGCAGCGCGGTCACTTTGGACGTTTTGGTGCCTCCTCAATGTCAATTTGGGCAGCGCAAATGGACAGTGACGGTGCACTGAGGACGACGGCCCCCCCCAAAAAAACCCAATCCAAAGTGCTACTGAAGATGGGGCTGAAAAAAAAAAGAAGATATTTCGAATGTTTCACTTGGAAATCGCCGGCGGAATTTTCCCTAGACCGGTTTTCTTGGCCGCTCGCCGGTCCGGCCAGCCGAAACCGGTCTAGCGAAACGGCGAGATGACACCGAAACACAGGATATCTACTGTAACCTATAGGGAAGTTTAACAGACCCGTTTTCTGGTCTTTTACTGGACCGGTTTCGGGGCCGTTCGCCATCTTCAGTAGCGGTGTCGCCACTTAAGGATATTTTTCCTGGGCCATCCGAAGAGACGCACGAAATCAACGATATTAGATTACATCATTGTCACGTGGAATTTCCCGTAATTTTGGGGAATTTTTCCCTAATTGCAAATTACCGATTTCCAAGTCGAACTAGTCTCAATACAAAGGTAATTTATGTAGAATAAATTTAAAATTCGAAGGATAACGCTAGCCCGAACTTTCGTCGAGTTTCTATTCCCCCCGCCCCGAAATCGCGACCCCACAAAATGTACTTTTACGTCTAGATTTCGGTACGTCCAGTAGCGAGGAAGAGGAATTCCCAACTCCGACTCTGTAGGAAGGGATAAAAAGGTAATAGTTTTTTTTCCGACAATTGAATCAATCTGGCGGTCGGTCATTTTGCAATTGTACAAAACAGTTGTAAATTTACGCGCTCGTAAAAATTACAGGAGAAAAATATATCCAGTTACCTAACGGTAGGGGACGACGAAGGACCGCACTGTCCACGGTAATTTACCGGTTGGGCAACGCGGACAGAATTTTACCCCGCGCGCGCGTCGGGCAGATTCGATTAGAAAGTAGGTAAAAAAGAAAAAAGAAAAAATGGTAAAAAGGTAAGAAACGGACGCACGGTAGTTTTGGTCATCGCTCGGTTTCACTGTTCGTTCCCGGCCGCTATCCACGGTTTCATTAAAACTATATTTAGTTTATATATATATATATATATATATATATATATATATATATATATATATATATATATATAGTATATTATAGTTTTCTGTAGGTTCGTGATGTTTCTGTCTCTCCTCTCGCTGCCGGTTCGGTCTTTTGCTAGACTGCGGTCTGTCGGCCGTTCGCCATCTTCAGTAGCGGTTTCCCAAATAAGACAATAACAAGATACCGTATATATCCGACTAACACCGCTACTGAGGATGGCGAGCGGCCGAAACCGGTCTAAGTGAAAGAGCGCGTCGCAGACCACAAAACAGGTCTGTTAAACTTCCCTATAGGTCACCGTAGATATCCATGTGTTTCTGTCTCCTCCTCGCCGTTTCGGTCTTTAGCCAGACCGGTTTCCCAAATAAGACAATAACAAGATACCGTATATATCCGACTAACACCGCTACTGAGGATGGCGAGCGGCCGAAACCGGTCTAAGTGAAAGAGCGCGTCGCAGACCACAAAACAGGTCTGTTAAACTTCCCTATAGGTCACCGTAGATATCCATGTGTTTCTGTCTCCTTCTCGCCGTTTCGGTCTTTAGCCAGACCGGTTTCCCAAATAAGACAATAACAAGATACCGTATATATCCGACTAACACCGCTACTGAGGATGGCGAGCGGCCGAAACCGGTCTAAGTGAAAGAGCGCGTCGCGAATACAAAACAGATCTGTTAAACTTCCCTATAGGTCACCGTAGATATCCATCATTTGGATGTTTTTCCTGGGGCACTGCCACTGTGTCACTGTCACTTGTACCGCCAGTGTTCGTCAGTCGGATATATATATATATATATATATATATATATATATATATATATATATATATATATATACGGTGTCTTGTTATTGTCTTATTTGGCAAAACCGGTCTGGCAATAGACCGAAACGGCGAGAAGGAGACAGAAACAACGGGATATCTACGGTGACCTATAGGGAAGTCTTAACAGACCTGTTTTGTGGTCTGCGACGGGGGTCTTTACTAGACCGGTTTGTCGGCCGTTCGCCATCTTCAGTAGCGGTGTCGGCACTTTGGATGTTTTTCCTGGGGAACACTGCACTCTGTGTCACTTGTCACTGTGGCGCGGTTGTCTTCTGTCTGACAGTGGCTGCGACACAACAACACAGCGCTACTGAAGACGGCGAGCGGCCGAACAATCCCGAGAGCTGCTCGAAACGCTGCTAGACCGGTTTCGGCACGACGGTTTCGGCCAGTCGAACAGTAAGTACAGGTGACTGACGCCCCCCCCCCGGAAAAAACGTCCAAGAGTGACTGACGCCGCGCTACTGAAGACGGCGAGCGGCCGAACAATCCCGGGGCTGTCTAGCGGCTCGAAGAGCTCTTCGAGCTGCCAGACCGGTTTCGGCACAACCGTCTCGGCCAGTCGTACAGTACAGGTGACAGTGAGGCGGTGACGCCGCGCTACTGAAGACGGCGAGCGGCCGACAAACCGTTCCGGCGAAAGATTTCGAAATGTCTGCAATGGGAAAATTGTTGCGGCTCTAGCATTGTTGAAAGCCCCAAAGCCCGTTTTTAAGCCCCCCCCCCGGCACTTTTCAATCTGCACCAATTCGGCACTCCGCCTATTCCAATATTGAATTAATATATTGGCGAGGGCGCTAAATAGAGTAGAAAACGCGATTTCGTAACATTTTCGAAGCGTTTAATAACAACAAAGTGTTATCGAAATTCCGCCATAATCGCCGGTTATTTCGATTGATGGCGGGGGCCCACGAAATTGAGCGCAGCAGCTTTCAAACCAGAACCGTTCATTAGGGGACGTTATGGGGGAGGCCCCCCCGGCCGGTTTAAAAACTGTCTTTATTGGCTATCCGTCGTAGTAATTAATAATTAACCGGGGCCCAGCGGTTAGTAATAATAAACCTAATGTCTCTATTAGTCGTAGGGTCGGGGGGGCGGCGGGGGGGGGGATCACGAGACCTTGTTCCGAACCTAAACTTTCTCATGAATACCAGTTTTTCATTTATCCCTCTGAAATAATACGGCTTATATTTGTAATAACCCGGTACCGAGTTTAATTATAGATTGTACAGACCAGTTAGCACCTAGCCTCGTTATAACGGACGGCGCCGTTTAAATAAGGGAATATTCGGCCCTTGAATTGTCACCACCTCAATGTGACAATTGAGTATTCGGCGAAAAACCGATCCGGGGGGGGGGCCGAATCCGCCAGACCGGTTTTTCGCCGTTCGCCGTCTTCAGTTGCGCGAAGAGTGGGGCCACCCTACCCCTCCCCCCCCCACCGCACTCCGTCAGTGTGTGCACCGATCCAGAGTGGCCGACACAGCGCTACTGAAGACGGCGGACGGCCTAGACCGGTCGCTGACCACAAGACAGGCGCGTTAAACTAGTCGCTAGATTAACACGGCCGTTCGCCGTCTTCAGTAGCGCGGACGGGGCCACCCTCCCCCCCCCCCCCCCGCACTCCGTCAGTGTGTGGCACCGATCCAGAGTGGCCGACACAGCGCTACTGAAGACGGCGGACGGCCTAGACCGGTCGCTGACCACAAGAGAGGCTCGTTAAACTAGTCGCTAGATTAACTCGGCCGTTCGCCGTCTTCAGTAGCGCGGACGGGCCACCCTCCCCCCCAACACTCCGTCAGTGTGGCACCGGTCCAGAGTGGCCGACAGCGCTACTGAAGATGGCGGCGGCCTAGACCGGTCGCTGACCGAGAAACTAGTTTTAGACCGGCAGATGGCCGCTCGCCGTCTTCAGTAGCGCCGTGTCAGAGTCACTTTTGTGGCACTTCGGACTGGTTTTTCGGGCATCCTCAGTGCACTGTCTCGCTGTCACTTGTACCGCGTTGTAACAGCGCTACTGAAGGTGGCGAGCGGCCGAAACCGGGATCTGGCGAATTTGGCGGCGCTCCGTATTGGTTTTTCCGCGGTTTTTTTGAGCGTTGAGGATGGTACGAAGGACTTTTCTGACTGGATTTCCTGGAGAAACTTTCAATATTCTCTTTTTCGATCGGAAACGCCGGTATCGGAGTGGCAGGAATTTATGCAACCGGGTGCGGCTGGAGTCCGGTGAAAATAGCCGTGGGATGAGGAGCAGGAGGAGGAGGAGCAGGAGGAGGAGGAGGAGGAGGAGGAGGAGGAGTAAATAAGGAATATAAGAAGGTGACAAAGTTTCAAACGTTGCCGGGATTAAAATTCCAGCCGGGCGCTGACCATAAACCGGAGGAGCCCCACCCCCTCTCATCCCTCCCCCACGCCCCCTACCCCTTCTATCCCCATGGGGCCCCATTCCCATTTATTATGGGGCCCAATATGTCGGCGTTCGAGCCCCCGCCTAACACGGGGCCCACAATATACACTTGAAATGTTAATCCGCCTATTCCAGGCTGGAACTTCCAGGGTATAGGCGAGGGTCGACACTTATCGGGCCCGATTATATACACTTTTTGGTCAATTTCGTTGTATTCGTCGCGATATTTCGCCCGCCGTCGGCCGAAGTTCATCCCTGGATATCGGGAACTTTGGGGGTGAGGGTGGGGGTTGGGGCGGAATTTCACCGACAGCAAGTGGCGTTGTTACATATTTTAAGTACGCTCTTTGCACGGATAAGCCGCGTGTATAAGATGCATTCAGCTTCTCCGCAATTCGGGGTCTTCCAGGTCCTGGACGTCCTCAGGAGCGCTCCTCCTCGTCTTTAACGAAAAATTTCGTCCGGAATTTCGCGAAACGGTACCGAAACTGCCGTCCTTCTTAAGGCTTCATCACAGCGGTACATACAGCTTTTATTGGGGAAAATATTCAGCTTCTCCGCAATTCGGGGTCTTCCAGGTCCTGGACGTCCTCAGGAGCGCTCCTCCTCGTCTTTTAACGAAAAATTTCGACCGGAATTTCGCGAAACTGTACCGAAACTGCCGTCCTTCTTAAGGCTTCATCACAGCGTACATACAGCTTTTATGGGGGGAAAATATTCAGCTTCTCCGCAATTCGGGGTCTTCCAGGTCCTGGACGTCCTCAGGAGCGCTCCTCCTCGTCTTTTAACGAAAAATTTCGACCGGAATTTCGCGAAACTGTACCGAAACTGCCGTCCTTCTTAAGGCTTCATCACAGTGGTACATACAGCTTTTATTTGGGAAAATATTCAGCTTCTCTGCAATTCGGGGTCTTCCAGGTCCTGGACGTCCTCCAGGGGAGCGCTCCCCTCGTCTTTCGACGAAAAATTTCGTCCTGAATTTCGCGAAACGGTACCGAAACTGCCGTCCTTCTTAAGGCTTCATCACAGCGGTACATACAGCTTTTATTGGGGAAAATATTCAGCTTCTCCGCAATTCGGGGTCTTCCAGGTCCTGGACGTCCTCCAGGGGAGCGCTCCCCTCGTCTTTCAACGAAAAATTTCGACCGGAATTTCGCGAAACGGTACCGAAACTGCCGTCCTTCTTAAGGCTTCATCACAGCGGTACATACAGCTTTTATGGGGGGAAAATATTCAGCTTCTCTGCAATTCGTGGTCTTCCAGGTCCTGGACGTCTTCAGGAGCGCTCCTCCTCGTCTTTTAACAAAAATTTCGACCGGAATTTCGCGAAACTGTACCGAAACGTTGCCGTCCCTCTTAAGGCTCCCCCATCACAGCGTACATACAGCTTTTATTGGGGAAAATATTCAGCTTCTCCGCAATTGGGGTCTTCCAGGTCCTGGACGTCCTCAGGAGCGCTACTCCTGGTCTTTAACCGAAAATTTCGGACCGGAATTTCGCGAAACTGTACCGAAACGTTGCCGTCCTTCTTAAGGCTTCATCACAGCGGTAAATACAGCTTTTATTGGGGGAAAATATTCAGCTTCTCTGCAATTCGTGGTCTTCCAGGTCCTGGACGTCCTCAGGAGCGCTCCTCCTCGTCTTTTAACAAAAAATTTCGACCGGAATTTCGCGAAACTGTACCGAAACTGCCGTCCCTCTTAAGGCTTCATCACAGCGTACATACAGCTTTTATGGGGGGAAAATATTCAGCTTCTCCGCAATTCGTGGTCTTCCAGGTCCTGGACGTCTTCAGGAGCGCTCCTCCTCGCCGTTTAACAAGAAATTTCGACCGGAATTTCGCGAAACTGTACCGAAACTGCCGTCCTTCTTAATGCTTCATCACAACGTAAACAGCGTACAGCTTTTATTGGGGAAAATAAAAAATCGAAATGTGACCGAAATCTTCACTTTTTATACAATTGGCTTTCGCGTTATTTTTTTCAATTCTCCGATTATATTCGAGGGTAAAAATTATAGAAGCATAAAATTTGGCTCGAATTTATATCTTGAGTCTGCAGTTTTTATTTTATTTATTTTTTCCCAATGAATCCAATACTACTTTTCATTGGTGGCTCCAAACTGGATACTGTGGATTTTTTTTTTTTGAATAGCGACACTTTTATATTCTCTTACGTTCGGGGTTTTTTCCTCCCCACCCTCAACCACCCCACGACTTTCCGAGATTTCCTCCTCCTGGAAAACTGGAAAATATTGAAAAAAAAAAAAGAAAATTTCAATATCCCGTCCCATTATCGGTATTGATGTGACGCGCGCACGTGTGGTTGGGGGTGGCGCGTCGCGACGCGCGCACGTCGTCTCGCCCGTTGCGCACTTGCGCACTTCCAGACATATTCCAGTATCCGGGACGGGGGAAATACGAAAGAAAATGGACGGGTTTATCACTATATATATATAAGATAGAACTGTTTAAATTTAAAAATTGGACGAAAATTATAGACGCGTTTTTAAAGTGCGGCCCCGGGATTGGGATCGGTCGTTCCCAATTTTTTTTTTCTATTTTCAAATCGCTCATATTCGAGCCGGAAAATAATCCTCGGGAGT
The DNA here is from genome assembly GCA_019843655.1 of Lethocerus indicus. Lineage (NCBI taxonomy): Eukaryota > Metazoa > Arthropoda > Insecta > Hemiptera > Belostomatidae > Lethocerus > Lethocerus indicus. Next base: position 29,780,637 of record JACDQD010000007.1, read on the forward strand.
TGGAAATTTTGTCGGAAAACGGACAATTTGTTTGGAGAGAAAAATCGTTCGGAAATTGAAATTTTTTTCAACAGGTAAGACATTTTTGAACTGAAAAAAATTCCGCTAAATTTATCCTCACCACGGTCCTCCTCTTACAGTTTTTGACAGAAATCGAAGTTATAATCATGTTTTGTGATACAATTTTTTGAAATTACCGATTATGGTTGTCGCTGGAAGGGTTTTTACCGTTGCTGAAGACAATGTCGATAGCATTGTTAAAACATTGTTTCCATCAGATGTATCGTAACAATCCTTTGGCCGGATATTATTAGTGATCGTTTCCAGCGATTCTCGAATAGAAAAACTGAAAAAAAATTCATTTTTTGGGGGGGGCCCAACCATACGTGTATTGGGGTGGCCCCAAAAATTGACGCAATATATTTGAATTAGCCACAATTCTCGCGGCAAATATACGAATATACCGGATATAATATCGAGAAAATATTTACGCCCGTCGCTATCTACAAATTGATAATAACGGAAGAGTGTGATAAAAATTACAAAAGGAAAAACGGCCGACGGCGCCGACCCCTAGCGGAAAACGCGGTAAACACACGCTGGCGGCCATATTGGACTTTATGGCCAATTAGTCGAATTAATTAGGCAATTTAGAAATAAGTTTCGGCGACGGGAATTTGAATTTGAAGCCATTTTGAAAATTATAAATACCTTATTAATTGTCTCTTTTGTAAATTGAACACTTTAGACAATGTACAGACGTTTGTTTGATGACATTTGTAATTGACTAATTAATTGGGATTTCGCCGACAGGTGGCGTTGTAAATATTTTTTAAGTACAAAGTTTCGTCGAAACGTTATTATATTTGTGGCGCTTTCTGAAACTTTCGGTCAACGGAATTACATTGACCAGTTTCGTGTGTGTATAAAAAGCTAAAATTTATAATTATATATATATATATATATATATATATATATATATATACCGTATTGCCGCAATATTGAGGCCTCTAATCGTACTAAATACCATCATACCATATACACTTGTACCCGGTACCGGTACCACTGTACCGGCCGATCTCCCGGCGATCTTATCTCGTCCCGGGGCCCCGTTATTATTATTAATATTTAGAAGGGAATAAAGGCGTTTTTTTTTTCTTTTAATATTGAGCTTAAACCGAATTGAAAAAGGAGGAAAAAAAACGAGAAATTAAATAGTAAATTGAGGACATTCGCGCCTCTCTCTCTCTCTCTCTCGAGATTCAATAACACCTTTATAGGTAGAGACGTTCGCCTTGAGACACATAAAAGTTATTGACAAAAAGAAAAAAAAAGAAAAAAACTGATCGGGAAATCTCATTGGAGGGAGAGCGACAAGAGGATTTTTTCGATTCGGAAAAACGCGATCGATTTCCAGCCCGTCAAGAGTTTTTCACGAAAACTGCCATCGAAAACTGGGATATTTTCGATGAAAATGGGGTTTTCTTTTTTCTTTTATCGTAGACGCAACCGCGAGAAAAACTTTATCTAAATCAACGTGCCGTGGGATCAACGTTGAAAAAATTGAAAAAATATACTTTTCTCAGCGTCCGGTAAGATATGATATTTCCGGTAATTTCTGGACCGAATTTCGTACTGAAATTTTCGTATTTTCATATTTCACGAATATATCGACGAACTTGATTACGTCACCGAATAACTTCGCAGAGAAATCTACGAAAAAAAACCATTAAAAATTGTTCGTAGACTAAAAATTGTCCGCAGACTAAAAATTGTCCGTAGACTAAAAATTGTCCGTAGACTAAAAATTGTCCGTAGACTAAAAATTGTCCGTAGACTAAAAATTGTCCGTAGACTAAAAATTGTCCGTAGACTAAAAATTGTCCGTAGACAAAATTGTCCGCACTAAAAATTGTCCGTAGACTAAAAATTGTCCGTAGACTAAAATTGTCCGTAAATTGTCCGTAGACTAAAAATTGTCCGTAGACTAAAATTGTCCGTAGACTAAAAATTGTCCGTAGACTAAAAATTGTCCGTCGACTAAAAATTGTCCGTAGACTAAAAATTGTCCGTAGACTAAAAATTGTCCGTAGACTAAAAATTGTCCGTGGACTAAAAATTGTCCGTAGACTAAAAATTGTCCGTAGACTAAAAATTGTCCGTAGACTAAAAATTGTCCGTAGACTAAAAATTGTCCGTAAAAATTGTCCGTAGACTAAAAATAGACTAAAAATTGTCCGTAGACTAAAAATTGTCCGTAGACTAAAATTGTCCGCAGACTAAAAATTGTCCGTAGACTAAAAATTGTCCGTAGACTAAAAATTGTCCGCAGACTAAAAATTGTCCGTAGACTAAAATTGTCCGTAGACTAAAAATTGTCCGTAGACTAAAATTGTCCGCAGACTAAAATTGAGACTAAAAATTGTCCGCTAAAATTGTCCGTAGACTAAAAATTGTCCGTAAAATTGTCCGTAGACTAAAAATTGTCCGCAGACTAAAAATTGTCCGTAGACTAAAAATTGTCCGCAGACTAAAAATTGTCCGTAGACTAAAATTGAGACTAAAAATTGTCCGTAGACTAAAAATTGTCCGCAGACTAAAAATTGTCCGTAGACTAAAAATTGTCCGCAGACTAAAAATTGTCCGTAGACTAAAAATTGTCCGTAGACTAAAAATTGTCCGTAGACTGAAAATTGTCCGCAGACTAAAAATTGTCCGTAGACTAAAAATTGTCCGCAGACTAAAAATTGTCCGTAGACTAAAAATTGTCCGTAGACTAAAAATTGTCCGTAGACTAAAAATTGTCCGTAGACTAAAAATTGTCCGTAGACTAAAAATTGTCCGCAGACTAAAAATTGTCCGCTAAAAATTGTCCGCAGACTAAAAATTGTCCGCAGACTAAAAATTGTCCGTAGAACTAAAATTGTCCAGACTAAAAATTGTCCGCAGACTAAAAATTGACCGAGACTAAAATTGTCCGTAAACTAAAAATTGTCCGTAGACTGAAAATTGTCCGTAGACTAAAAATTGTCCGCAGACTAAAAATTGTCCGCAGACTAAAAATTGTCCGCAGACTGAAAATTGTCCGCAGACTAAAAATTGTCCGTAGACTAAAAATTGTCCGCAAACTGAAAATTGTCCGTAGACTAAAAATTGTCCGCAGACTAAAAATTGTCCGTAGACTAAAAATTGTCCGTAGACTAAAAATTGTCCGCAGACTAAAAATTGTCCGTAGACTAAAAATTGTCCGTAGACTAAAAATTGTCCGTAGACTAAAAATTGTCCGCAGACTAAAAATTGTCCGTAGACTAAAAATTGTCCGTAGACTAAAAATTGTCCGTAGACTAAAAATTGTCCGTAGACTAAAAATTGTCCGCAGACTAAAAATTGTCCGTAGACTAAAAATTGTCCGCAAACTAAAAATTGTCCGTAGACTAAAAATTGTCCGCAGACTAAAAATTGTCCGTAGACTAAAAATTGTCCGTAGACTAAAAATTGTCCGTAGACTAAAAATTGTCCGCAAACTAAAAATTGTCCGTAGACTAAAAATTGTCCGTAGACTAAAAAAAATTGTCCGCAGACTAAAAATTGTCCGTAGACTAAAAATTGTCCGTAGACTAAAAATTGTCCGTAGACTAAAATTGTCCGTAGACTAAAAATTGTCCGTAGACTAAAAATTGTCCGTAGACTAAAAATTGTCCGTAGACTAAAATTGTCCGTAGACTAAAAATTGTCCGTAGACTAAAAATTGTCCGTAGACTAAAATTGTCCGCAAAAATTGACTAAAAATTGTCCGTAGACTAAAAATTGTCCGTAGACTAAAAATTGTCCGTAGACAAAAATTGTCCGCAAACTAAAAATTGTCCGTAGACTAAAATTGTCCGCAGACTAGACTAAAAATTGTCCGTAGACTAAAAATTGTCCGCAGACTAAAAATTGTCCGTAGACTAAAAATTGTCCGCAGACTAAAAATTGTCCGCAGACTAAAAATTGTCCGTAGACTAAAAATTGTCCGTAGACTAAAAATTGTCCGTAGACTAAAAATTGTCCGTAGACTAAAAATTGTCCGCAGACTAAAAATTGTCCGCAGACTAAAAATTGTCCGTAAACTAAAAATTGTCCGCAGACTAAAAATTGTCCGTAGACTAAAAATTGTCCTTAGACAGTTTCTAGACAGCGATGCTGCACTAATTGAGCAATTAAATCTGATATACTTTTTGTGTATCATATTTTTAATTCGGTTACCGAAGAATCGGTCACGAACTTTTGCCACGAACTGGGAAAGTTCTCTCGCTTTTTAAGTTACAGCAGCCGCCGCTGCTTTGAACTTTCCCCAGTTCAAAGTTCAGTAGTACTTTGACTGCGGCAACGCGTAAATTACGGTCTTTTTATTGTATTAGCAAAATTGCAACGAGTTTAATCTTTGTTGTAGTAAAAATTTTAATATTTTCACCAAGAAATGTATTCATTTGTCTCACGATGAACATAAAGAAAATTCCGGACGAGAAAATTGCGATCTTATTGTGGCAACACTGAATTGAAAAAGAACAGCTGATTCGGCTGTGTAATAAATGAATTTTATTTTAGCAGATTTACAAAAATCCGCTCTTTTGAAAGCTCGATATATAATTTTCCTGACGCGTCGGCAACAAATATTTGGCTTTTCGAGACAATGCAGATTATACTACGAAACGTCGAACGAATTTCCAATTTTCGTACAGTTAGTACGGGAATTTAGTTCTAGTGAAAATTCAAAATTTTCACCAAGAAATTTATTCATTTGTCTCAGAATGAACTTAAAAAAAATGACGATAACTCGTTAAAAAATAAACGTCCTGGCGAGAAATCTGTGTCGAATTTCAATTCCGATCTTAGTGTGGCAACACTGAATTGAAAAAGAACAGCTGATTCGGCCGTGTAATAAATGAATTGTATTTTCGCAGGTTTTCGTAAACCCGCTCTTTATGAAAACCTCGTTATTGTTAAACGAGTGAAAAAGGCGAAGCCAATTCATTCGAGATGTTAATATTTAAGTCCGCGCGGCCAAATTACCGAACTAATTGCCCAAATACTGTACGACTTACCCGGCTATTTCTTTCTGTTTTCGAACTGTTTCTCAACTAATTTCTGCTGATTACGGCCCGTTACGGTACGTTATAAGCGGACAGACCGTTCAGGGGGCGGAGGATAGGAATAAGAAAAAATATGTAGGAAATCGAGTATTATAATAAAGTCGAAATTTCTAATTTCTCTAAAGTCGAAAATTAAGCAGAGAAGACGAGCTGGATCGATGGCAATAGGAAAACTAAATAATAAGAAATACTAAATATCGTATTATACTACCGAAGAATTCCAATTCAGATGTTAGTGTGGCAACACTGAAATTGAAAAAGAACAGCTGACTCTACAGCTGGCTGTAATATAAATTGTATTTTCGCAGGTTTTCGAAAACCCCCTCTCTTTATGAAAAACTTTATGAAAATCAATTTTATTAGTACGACGATCGCTGTATGCGTTGGACAATAAAATTTCCGTATTCAAAATTACAAAATCCAGCGCCCAGGGGTTGGGGTAGTTCGGAACAGCGTAATATCTCAATTGATGAGGATTCTTTACAATTTGTAATAATCCGTAATCTGTAATAAAATCGACGACGTCTCCGCCATTATAATCCCGGCGGTAGGCCGGATATTTCTAATCGTGAATTTTTAAATTTTAAAAAAAAAAAAAATATTTTTTCCACTTTAATACCCTTTAAATACCCTCGATCCCTTACAGCAATAATAATAACAAGGCGGACGGACCGATTAAGGAGAGAAAGAGAGAATTATAATATCGAAGTTTTGGGGGTGGGGTTGGAGAAGGTCGATGACAATGGGAAATCGTTGGATGAAAATAAAGGGATAAAAATTGGATAAAAAGAAAAAAAATGGGTAGCAGGAGAAAAGGAAAATAAAATAATAACTAAGAAATATCGTGTTTAACCAGGAGGAGTTTTAGATGGGGGGGGGCGGGGGGGGCCCCATTGAGCCCCAGTTGAGATTAATGTCCTAATTATACGGGGCACTGTTGAGAATCACTTTTTCAAAATCACATTAATCTACATAATTTGGTACGGCGTCTCTCCTCCGATTAGCCTTTATTCGGAAATTATATATATATATATATATATATATATATATATATATATATATATATATATATACGGAAGGACGGATATGAAAATAGAAATAGTTTTTGACGTCCATTAGACCCTGAATAGAAAGTAGATTTAGCGTAGATTTACCCGAAATCGACCGAATATCTACAGTTTCGCGCGGCCAATTCGTCTTCAGTTGCAGACTGGACGAACTGGTCGCCCGCCTAATAAACTATTACAGTCCGACGGTCAGCGATTTCCTTGAGAATATTGTAAAAAAAATTAACATAATTAAACATTGGGGACGGCTATTTGTGAAAAAATCCCACCAATTTGTGGTCGTTGAATTAGCGGCGATTGAATCCAATCTTTTATTATTTACGCCCTTTTTGAAAGCCCCGGGACGATTTTCCGGGTATACTCTAGTTTATATCTAGTTGATTTTTTACAACATTAAAACAATTAGATCTGTCCTTTTCGGCAGAAACCGATCTTGCGAAAGACAATATCTGACGGTATTCCAACCCCTTGCAGACCACAAAACGGGTATGTTAAATTGAAACCGTTGTTTTTAACCGTCTAGAGGAGACAGAAAAACACAAAATCTACTGTTTTCCAACCCCTTGCAGACCACAAAACGGGTATGTTAAATTGAAACCGTTGTTTTTAATCGTCTAGAGGAGACAGAAAAATACAAAATCTACTGTTTTCCAACCCCTTGCAGACCACAAAACGGGTATGTTTAATAACAACCATTGTTTTTATCCGTCTAGAGGAGACAGAAAAATACAAAATCTACTGTTTTCGAACCCCTTGCAGACCACAAAACGGGTATGTTTAATAACAACCATTGTTTTTATCCGTCTAGAGGAGACAGAAAAACATAAAATCTACTGTTTTCGAACCCCTTGCAGACCACAAAACGGGTATTTTTAATAACAACCATTGTTTTTATCCGTCTAGAGGAGACAGAAAAATACAAAATCTACTGTTTTCCAACCCCTTGCAGACCACAAAACGGGTATTTTTAATAACAACCATTGTTTTTTTTATCCGTCTGGAGGATAATAAAATATCGAATCGTCTGCTTCTAAACCCCTCGCAGACCACAAAACCGGTATGTTTTAATAACAACCATTGTTTTATCCGTCTAGAGACAGAAAAAACACAAAATCTACTGTTTTCGAACCCCTGCAGACCACAAAACGGGTATGTTTAATAACAACCATTGTTTTTATCCGTCTAGAGGAGACAGAAAAACATAAAATCTACTGTTTTCGAACCCCTTGCAGACCACAAAACGGGTATTTTTAATAACAACCATTGTTTTTATCCGTCTAGAGGAGACAGAAAAACACAAAATCTACTGTTTTCGAACCCCTTGCAGACCACAAAACGGGTATTTTTAATAACAACCATTGTTTTTATCCGTCTAGAGAGACAGAAAAATAAAATCTACTGTTTTCCAACCCTCAGACCGCGAAACGGGTATTTTAATAACAACCATTGTTTTATCCGCCTAGGAGACAGAAAACATAAAATCTACTGTTTTCGAACCCCTTGCAGACCACAAAACGGGTATGTTTAATAACAACCATTGTTTTTATCCGTCTAGAGGAGACAGAAAAACACAAAATCTACTGTTTTCCAACCCCTTGCAGACCACAAAACGGGTATGTTTAATAACAACCATTGTTTTTATCCGTCTGGAGGAGACAGAAAAACATAAAATCTACTGTTTTCGAACCCTTGCAGACCACAAAACGGGTATTTTAATAACAACCATTGTTTTATCCGTCTAGAGGAGACAGAAAAACTACAAATCTACTGTTTTCCAACCCCTTGCAGACACAAACGGGTATTTTTAATAACAACCATTGTTTTATCCGTCTAGAGACAGAAAATACAAAATCCACTGTTTCCAACCCTTGCAGACCCACAAAACAGGTGTTTTTAGTAACAAACCATTGTTTTTATCCGTCTAGAGAGAGAAAGAAATATACAAAATCTGTTTTCCAACCCTTGCAGACCACAAAGCGGGTATTTTTAATAACAACCA